>CAJNOL010002964.1:0-14668 GCA_905250125.1 Rotaria sordida | reverse complement strand
TGTTATTAAATTCATTTCTATTATTACTTTAAAACAGTCGTCGTCGTTGGTTTTCCTATGACTATGAATTATATGAAAATTTTCTTACAGTTTCATTGATTTCTAATTAACACGAAAGAATTATTTCTCATATTAGAAATCATTAGAAATCAAGAAACTAATTAGTTTGTTTTTCCGTTGTTTTTATCATTTCAAGTGTACCATTAGTCACTGTTTTTAAAATGTATATAGGTGCACAAACCATGTTTCAACTCTAAACATAAATCTAGAAATTTTTATACAATTGAAGGCGTGGTAAACCTATAGAGTGATGCGAATTTTTTTATAACACCGATATAAAATACATGATGAATCTTAACAATAAATATTGATATCATTGTGGCGAAATGATTCTATATTTTTAGATTTTCTATCAGTAATTGAATTTATTATAAGGTGTATATGAAAATGAGTCAACAACTATCGAATATTAATTTAAAAGCTTCCGAAGGAACTGATACAAATGATATAGAATTTAATTATGACACAATCGTATCTCGTAGTGGTGATGAAAATGTTCATTTATTTTCATGCATCAAAGCTCTTGATGGTATGACAACAAGTTCAATTGGTTTTGATCCAATTGCAAATGCTCATATACAATTAATGAAACAAATTCAAAAGCATCTCTCTCTACAAGTACATGTAACTGATATTACAAAAATCAATTGTAAAATCAATGAAATACTTATAACAGATGTTTTTCCATTGATTTCTGTTCGTTATCGAGAAACCATTGAAGATATTAGATCTATTGTGAAAAAACAACAACAACTAATGTTAAATATATTTTTGAAACAAAATTTAGAAGAAAATGAAAATATTGATCAATCCATTCCTTTTGAATCGCATGATGACACAATTTCTGATGACATAGACACATTTGTCATCAAAGATAAAATTGATAATGATGATATACAACAATCTAATATTGCCGAACAAAAACTTCAACAGATAAAATTACAAGCTCAACAAGAATCTTATTTTGCTATACAATCGTTAACATCTTTATTAGTAATTTTAATAAAATCAGCAGAAAAAAATGATCCAACATTTGTTCAAGAATTATTAACATTAGCGAATCAATTGTGTGATCGAATTCCTATAATCGGTTTCATATCATCTGAATCCTCATCAAGTATTAATAATCACTGGTTCAATTCATTACAACCGTTGACAAATTATTTTCATGAATTATCACTATCAAAAAATCTTATGATGGCAAACAAATCTATAAAAATTCTATTGAATTTTGCATTTGCAAAAGCATCATTTAAAGATATTCTACCAATTCTAAGAAAACTCATATTCAATAAAGTTCATATTTACAATGTTCGACGTTTATTTATTCAATTGAATAATTGTTTAATAGAGACTCTCAATAGAATGAAAAAGAAAAAACAACAACGACAAAATAATGATTTCAATGATAATTTCGAACAAGACACAGATGATGATACAACAGCAAATGAAACGACAGGTTAGAATATGTTTCTATTAGAATTGTTGATGTATTGTCCGATATCAAATGCTACTTTTTTTTGTTTCATGTCAGTCAATCTAAGTGACAAAGATGATATTATTCTCATTTATCACATGTCTTCAATTAGAAATAAAATCTGTTGAAACTATCCGAACCAGTTTAGATCGATAAAAAAACCAAATTATTGAATCTAAGTCGATTTGGAAGCTTTTAATAAGCTATCTGTCTGCTGCCGAAATTTTCACAGGTGAATCGTACATTCAACGTATCCCAAGCCATTCTGATCCATTTGGTTTCATTGAGTTCGGACAGACTCCTTGCAACCGAATTTCGACATGGGCATTTTCGGAATTCGATGAATCTTGAAGGAACTATCGCCAGAGAGAAATGAAACCTACTCGTGGCAAAAGTCGAAAAGTTTGATCTAATGAGATGATAATTATCTATCGAAGTCGTTTTCAACAATTCGAAAAGCAGAAACAGAATGCCACCACACCTACTATTATAGTTTTAACGATAGAACACGAAAACCACAATCTGACTGGAATCTAATCTTTCGAATAGGGTACCGATTATAAAGTTCATCTCTTGTGCTTCTCTTCTGCATGCTATTAGTAAATACTTGTAATCGACCTTTTGCAAGGCCACAAAATGAGCAGCTTCCGCGAGTTTTATGGTCAAGTACACTCCTAATTCTTTGCCGTCTCAAGTAATGACATTGATTTAGAATAACTGATTGAGACTTGTAATAGAAACTTCTATTCTGCTATTCACTCCGATTTACTATGAACATAACATGGATGAATGTTGTTCTACGTATAAAAGGAACATTTCTAAATGAATTTTTATCAATTTTATTAGACTATTTAAAAACAATTGGTGTATTTCCAAATTCACAATTAATTCAATTGAATGAAAAAGAATTTACTGGACCATTTGTTGCATCTGTTGTTTTGGCACACATTAATTTTTATAATCGAATTCATTCAATTGAACAATTCAAACATGATTCAATCGATAGTTCGATTTCATTCGAATTTCATTCAACTACATTCGAACAATTGTTTCATATAATTGAACAATTGACACAAAACACAATAAAGAATTCCAATATGATTATTTGTCATATTCTAAATGTTTGTTTAAGATTATTCACAACACATCTGAAATTTTTATGCACGGCAATATCAACACTCGATAGAGATTTACTATTGACAAATGATGAATGTAGAAAAGTTGTTCGAACTTGTTCTATTAAATCAAAATTTGATATCGATTTAACAATATTTACAAATGATAATAAATATCAATTATGGTTTAATTTCTTTTTAAAATTAGCTTGTAATAACGATGAAAATTTAGAACAAATAACAATCTGTCGAGAAGCATCAAAAGTTTTGATTTATATTATTGATAAAAAAGTATCATCATTTACTGAAAAATTATCATTTTTTCATACCTATATTATTGAAAATAAATATCCTCTTTTGATTGACCAATTACTTATAGAACTGAAAAAAAATGTAATATTATTAAATTGGATTGAAGTTTTAGTCAATGATAATGATGATAACAAGTCAGAGAAAATGATAGCATTAAAAATATTATATTCTTTCATTGATATTTGTTTAAATGCATCGAACAATACAGATTCGAAACGAAAAGAACAAATCAAACAAATACTACTTATATTTCAAGAAATTTTATTAACTCGATTAATCTCACCAATACAAATGAAAAATATTCAAAATGATAATGAAACTCAATGTGAACTAACCGAATTTTGTATTTCTCATGGTACTATATCGTTTGTGATAAACTATCTCACTCATATGTTAAAAATTTGTATCGATCATGATTTATTGAATTCAATTTTTCTTGGTTTATGTTTGATGACACAAACAGAAAAAATTTTTAATTTTGTTACAATTCAACCAATATTCACAACAATATTGCCAATATTGGTAGAATATCTATTAAAAAATACTATGAATCATGAATATTTGACAAATAATCTATATTCCATATGTTGGCTAATAGGTAAAATGAGTAATGTGATGATTATTGGTCCTGAACAGAATTTATTAGAATTGATACATATCGATAAATTGAAATCGCTTCTATTTGCTGGTGGATGTGAAAAAATAATAATTGAAAACAATAAATATCTATCCGATCTATACGAATCGAATCTTGCTGTGTATAGTCAATTTAAATTGGACAATGAAATACAACAATCATCATCATCATTGTCAGACGATAAGTTTTTAATGTCAATTTACAATAATATTGATCAAGGTGCACGATTAATATCAAAAATGAAAGAACATATTGAAGATAGACAACAATTATTAAAATCAATCGAACAAGAATCAAATGATGCATGTGCTGCTTTATTTGCTGTTTATATTAAACATTATCGTCGAATTGATCTTGCTAAAAGAGAATTATTACGAATGAATGATGAAAAACCACATAATAAACTATTATCAATATATGAATGTGCCAATGATGTTAAAATATTATTTGCTACAATAAAAGCACAAGGTGGTAATTTAAATGAACTTTATAAACAAATTAAAATGAATACATTATTTCTACTTTTATATGTTCGAGAAGGAAATTTAATTCCAATAATTGAAACAGATGAAGATTTATCATCATCATCATCATCATTAACTTTAACAAATATACAACCAAAAAAACGATTATCATTTCAACGACAAATTTCCCGATGGACAAAAGCAAAATATGTTCTTCGTTTACTTCGTAATACAATGCAAGCATGTATTCGATTTAAAAAATTAATGTTAGCTAAAAAACAAACGAAATTAAATCTTAAAATTGAAAATAATTTAAATCGATTAATTGATACATTTGTCTATGGTAATGTCTATAAGACGACAACATTCATAACAAATGAAGAAAATAAATTAGAATTAGATGAACTTTCTCAATGTATGTCTAGATGTTATGAACGAGCAATGATACGACTTATTACATATAGATTTAGTCATAAATTTATTCAAAATCTTTTAGAAATTGATGATCAAGATCGTATTGTAACAATTTTAAATCTTTATTTACCTCATTTAAGAAATTCCGATTTAGAATGGTCCTATGGGAAAAATATTCAAGCAACAAACAATCAAATTAAAGAACAAATTCTTGATACATATTATTCAATTATTAAAAGTATTTTTTCTTTTATTTTAAATTTATTAACATTAAAACCAAAATTATTAGTACAAAATATGTTTAATTTACTCAATCTATCTTATGAATCAATTGATATTATTTATCTAAATCAAAATCAATTTATTGAAATATTATTTTTATCATTTGTTAGTTTTACTCAACAATCAAATCATATGATTTCATTTGATACTAAATTAACTGCATACAATTGGTTTCGTTTTTATGTATTTAAATTATGTGAAAATATCGAATTAGATGAAATCAAAAGTATATCTAATAAAATAATAAAACAACAACAACAATTTGTCTTTAATATTTTAATTTTAAATGAATTAAAAACATTAAAACAATTAAAACAATCATTATCAACTGATATAGAAAATGAAATTTATAATTCAATAGAAAATAGAAAATATTCATTAAATAATGCCGCTATCGATTGGTTTATTAAAGTAGTAACAATTGAAAATAATACATCTATTCATTCACGAAAATTATCATCAAAATTTGAAATTGAACTTTATACAAATCAATTATTAGTATTTTTACTTCGATGTATTTATTTATATGATAATGTTCGATTAATTTGTTCAAATATTGATTATATTGAAGAATTATTATATATTTATCGTAATAGTCAAAATTCTATTACAATTTTACTTGCATTAAAAATTTTACGTAATTTAATTTCATTATTACCGGAAACAACAATTATGTATATGAAAAATCTCTTAGATGAATTTTTAATTTCAATTGGTAATAGTTTTATAAAACAGAATATGACTTCAGAAATAATTACTGAATTAATAAATATCTATCGTACAATAATGTCTTTAAAATCATCATGGCAATTAATGGCAATAGAATTTATTTGTAATATAATTATATCATGTGTAAATGAGATTAAGTTGAAATCATTTGAAATCATTGATATCAGTCAAATGAATTATGTTTTTGCATCATTATGTGTTTTAGGTGGATATATTCAACCATACTGTTTAGGTTCAATTGTTAATGTCTATCCTAATGAAGAAAGTAATGAATTTGATCTAGCAATAATTATTGATATTAATATAGATGATGAAAATTTAAATTCATCTGAAGTCGTCTTATCCTATTTTATTCAATATTTAAAAACAAATAAAACTGAATGGATTACAGCTGAAAAATTACAAATTGAAATTGATGTTATGCCACCAAATCTATCCTTATTGACAAATATCAATGATGATAATCTTATGTTACATTCATTTTTTGATGCATTAGGATATATAATACAAATCGATACATCAACAACAGAATCTTTAATATTATTAGAATTAAAACGTCGTTCTATGTTAACTTTGAGTTATATATTAAATGATAAAAAACTTCTTGAAATTTTCATGGAAAAACCTTATGCATCATTTATTGCTAAATTATCAATGTTAGATTCTTTATTTAAAAATTATTCATTACCTGTTGATTTACGTATATTCAATCAAAAACATTTAGAACAATATTGTTTAAGTTTAGATAATGCTATAAGATTTAAACAAATTATAGAAATAGAAAATGATAATTATACTAATATTAGTAATAATCAAATATCTTCATCAATAACAATTATGCAAATTGAAGATGATACTTCATTTACTATTTGGAATCAAGATGAATTCAATCGAGATCCGTTGATTGTCAATGCTTTATCAATAAGTTCATTGAAATATAATGGATGGAAACCTTATGCATCGAAATCAGAAATTGAATTATTTGAACGCGGTCGAATTGGAGATAAAAACTTGAATATTTTTTCAATGCCACGTAATTTTATCGATCCTAGTCTAATCAATACATGTGGTGATAAACATCGATTTAATGGAAAAATCTGTCTAACTACTGATCGTGAGACTGGAATGTTTCCAACATTCATTGTTAATAATCTACAATTAACTGAAGGTAAATGGTACTATTGTGTTCGATTGCCAATCGGTGGCATTGTTCAAATTGGTTATGCAACGACAGGATTTACGCCGTTGTCTAGCGTAGGTATTGGTGTAGGTGATGATAAATATTCATGGTCGTATGATGGATCACGTGGTACACTGTACAACAATGGTGAATTTATTGCTTCATTTGAAGAAATTCGTTGGATACAGAATGATATTTGTGGATGTGGAATCGAAATTAATGATGAAAATATTCGAATTAAATATTGGTTAAATGGAAAATTTTTAGGAACACCTTTTGAACATCAAGCAAATATTGGAACATCGACAATAAAATGTAATATGTTACCACATGGTCATAAAACATCTTATTTTCCTGCTGTTACTGTTCAAATACCAGATTCAAGCATTGGTTGGTTTGAATTTATATTTAGTCCAGATGATATGATACATTGTCCATTACCAGATGGATATAAACCGTTATTAGTACCGAATTTAATTAATATTGAAAATTCTATTGTTCCTTATCCAAACAATGCCTATTTAGTTGGATTTAATACTGAAAATTTTTTTCTTAGAAAACGAAGTATAACTCCGAAGATAGTTCTATGTGATTTTGTCAATGAATATCATCTTGATACTTCATATACTCTAGATGATTATCAATTACTATTGCCAGAAGATAGTAATGGATTTCCTTTATCAATAGATAGTCATCAATCAGCATTAACTATTAGTTTCGATTTTGAAATTTTAAATAAAATTTCAAATCAATTATTTGTATTATTTACATTAGAAACAACTGAAAATTTTTCTGTACAAATTCCATTGAATAAAATTGATCATCGAACACGAACGGCTATTGTAATTTGTTTAAAAGAACAAAAAATTAAAATCTATTTAAATAATCTATATCAAATAATTGATAGTAATTTTGAAATACAAACAATGATAAAATTTAATTTTCATATTTTACCAAATATTAGCGCTAGAATTAAAAATCTTGGTATTTGGAATTATGATCTATGTGAAAAATATATTCGACGTTTATTTACTTATGGTCTATCGTATGTAGCTATTGATTATAAACAATTGAAAGAATATCGACAACAAGCAAATTATTTTATTTTTAATAAAAATCAACAACAATTTGATAATGAATTACTTGTTGCATTCAATGAACCATTTGATGAAAATATTTGGAAGAGAAAAAAAAATCAAATTGATATTGATGAAGAAAAATATTTTCGAACAATTAATGAAACTAATGAATCAACTATACAATTATTTGGTAATAAAACTTATCTTGTTCTTGAAAAATCAATTCAACAATGGTTTGAATATACAATTATACTTGATATTTCTTTACCAAATTTACCAATAATTAATGAACATATAACAATTTTATCTGTTCATTCAGAAACTGGAATTTATATTACACCTAGTGGTAAATTTTGTCTATTTGATCATGGAAAAATAATTAAAAGTAAAACTACATTGAAATTAAATGAATATATACGTTTAATTATTCTTGTTCAAAAGAAATCTATTGAAATTTATACTAATGGATTATTACAAATTCGTTCAAATATTGATAAGGATCAATTTTTATTAAGAACCAATCGAATTGATCTATTTCGAGAAACAGATTTACTAATGAATACTACAAAAGATGATATAGTTCGAATTGAATGTAAATCGATTACATTTCTAAATCGATTCATAGAATTCAATTTAATTAATCAACAAATAAAATCATCAAATGATTCGTTAGTATCATTAGTAGCACCACCTTTTTCTTTGATTGCATCGAATTTAATTGCTATCGGTTATAAACAAGAATGGATCAAATGGGCCATACAAAAAATGAATACGACAAATAGTCAAATTCTTGATATGATTATACGCGAAAATAAAGATGAATTTTTAAAAATTGAATATGAAAATCAACAAAAACATAATTTTATCATTTTATCCAGATTGAATCCATCTTTCGTACAAGAAAAATGGCATGAGTTAGAAAACATTCTAGAATTCAATAATGAAAATATAATAACTATTGGTCAATTAATATGTGATTATAAAAATTCTATACAAATATCATCAAATCCTTCAAATGATTCAGATAAAAATGAACAAGTACGATTCGAAAAAGAATGGTATCAACAAACAGTTCATGGATTACAGATACCAAATACTATATTCGAATGGATGAACGATAAATCATCAAGAACAAATTTAAATGATATCTATCAACTATTAGATTTGAATAAATCTGAACAACAATTTACAATTGAGATATTTGATCAACAAAAAATCATTCATAAATCTATTCAATATTCTCATAAACAAAGTTCACAAAAACAATATTTTAATTCACGTTTTGCCTGTGAACATGGTTTAATATCAATCTATGCACGTAATACTATTCTGAATATATTAAAAGTTTGGTCAAATGAAGATTCAAGTTCATTTTCATTGAAAAAATTTGGCAATTATACATTTATTGTTAAATTATTGCGATTACTAGATTATCATTATACATATAGAACTACGTATATAGATGATAATATGGATAGAATAACTTTTTTAATTCATTCTATTCTTCAATTTGAAACAAAAGAATTGATTAAACAAGCAAATATAAATAATGAATTTACTATTGAAATATTACAAAGTAAAGCTCCATTATTGTATGAATTACAAAAGGATGTAATTATTCATTTGATTCAATTTGTATTGAATCCTTCATTATTATTATTATTATTATGTAACTTAGAAAATAAAGAAACATTAGTTATTGATGAAGAAACAATGATTAAACAATCAAATTTAAATTTCACTTTTAAAATATTAAATCTTTTCGTTAAATTAGCAACTGATAAATCAATAATGAAACAAAATGAAATTGATTTATTTCTTCCACTTGTTTTTCGAACATCATTTGTTAATCTCATGTTTGATTCATTTCTATTACTTCCAAAACATCAATCAAAAATATTTGTCCTTCGTCTATTTGTTACGTAAGTATACGTATTTATATTTACAGTCTTTATTCAATTTATTATTTTCCTATTTGACTAAAAATCTATCGAACAATCTATTGCGAAAGAAAAATAGTTAAAAACAAAATGATCTTTTTAGATCTCTCATATTTCAATCCTACTCCTAAGATTGAGAATAGAAGTTCTTTCTAGTCTAATTGTACGATTATTAGGAAGTATATGGTTTACATATTTGAAAGATACTTTCATTTTCTCTTTTCTCTTATAATCACATGTTAGTCATCACATTCACCTTTCATATATCGTAAAAGGAAGAATGTACATAAATAACGATCTAGTGTATATGGAGATCTTGGTAAGACTAAAGAAAACCTAAACGAATTCGTCTCCATAGGCTTTTCAAATCGAGTTATATTCAATTTTTACTGAACTTTCGGTCCATTTTAAATATGTAATGGAAAATACAATAGTAGAATTTCGATCTGAAATTTTATCCACAGATAGACCTATAGACTCTTAAAATATCCTAAACATGTCAAGAGAAAAGAATGTTCCTTTGTCAAGATAATTAATTTCTAAAAAATAGCCGTTTTCCCATAAACATACCACCAAAATCGAGTTGACTTGAGAATTCAATATCTCAATAAAAAAAAAAGGTTCCTTTCGACTGAAACTTTCAGAAGATTCTAAGAATGATTAGACCTATCTATAGGTAAAATTTCAAATAAATCTCTTCTAAAGGTTCATGGGGACGAATCCTTTCAATATTTTTCTAGTCTTATCGAGTTATTTAGATAGGTCTAGAATTTGATAATCTGTAGTCATTTATCATTTTTATGATCAGGAGTATCCCGATATCTCTTTTGCTAATGTTGACTGGATTCGGAAGGTCGAGCGATTTTTGAAAATTGATAAGCAAAAAAATAACAAAAATTTTTCCAGATTGAAGAGCTTACCCAGACTCTCCCGCATGGAACATTCCTATTTATGACATAGTCATTCATTATTTCTTGTTCAACTAGGAGAATAATACAACATTCTATAAAGATTTTGTTTTTGCGAAACTCGATACAAGTTTCGCAATTCGTCTTAAAATGATCATATATAAAAATAAATTTGTTTCTTTTTTATTTGCTAGCTTAATTCAAGCGAGTAAAACTTTCAATTTAAATGTGCGATCACAAAAGTTCCTATTTCATTTATTAAATGAATTATTATTAATAACTACACCAATAACCAGTCCAACAACAAGAACACTACAAACTATTGTCATGGATTTAATATTTCTTCTAATACAAAGACAAACTTCTCAAGATATAATGACAATAGAACAACAAAATGAACAATTTAAGTTCGAATTAGCTGAATGTTCACAAAATTTTCGTGATCAAATTATAATTATCAATATTATTGAAGCATTGACCGATAAAAGTAAACATATACCGTATCCTAAACAATTCATAGAACAAACGTATGATATTTTGAGTGAAAATCCGAAATTTACTTCAGATGATTTTCAAAAATCAAATATACTTTTTGATACATTAGCTGATCTACAATTGATTAAATTAATGAATGAACATCCATCAATGGATAATTCATTTAATCAATTTATCTCTGATTTACTGACTGAATCAATATCTAATTCAACATTTTATAAAAATTATCCAGCATTATTAAATATACCAGTTAAATTTATACAAGTTCGAGCTAAATTTTTCTATCAATTTAATATATTTGTCGAAAAAATTCTATCATTACTCGATTTTAGTTTATTACCAAATCAAAGTATTCTAATAGATTATATCAGAATTATTAAAATTTATCTATTAGAAAAACGAAAACTTCAATGGCTTGAACAATCCTTAATACAAACTGAATGTGCATCTTTTATTGAATTACCTGAAGTTAAATTTGATACTATTAAAGCTAGTATTAATGATAACGAAGGAGAGAATACGATGTTCAATCAAGCATTTCAACAATTACATGAAAATGCTCATATATTATTTCGACAAAAATATGAACGTTTATGGCGAGCAAAATATCTTGAAATGCATAGTACTGATCAAGGTGGACCTTATCGAGATTCTATAACAGCTATTTGTTCGGATATATGTAGTACACGTTTACCATTATTTATTTTATGTCCAAATGGACAAATGAATAATGGATTAAATCGTGATTGTTGGATACCAAATGTTTTTCCACCAGATAAACCAATTTCAAATAAATTTAAAAAACAATATCAATTCATTGGACAATTAATGGGTATGGCTATACGAAAAAAACATTATTTAAATTTAAAATTTCCAAATTTATTATGGAAACAATTAATAGGAGAAAAATTAACTATGAAAGATATTGAAACAATTGATATACAATCTATTGTAATTATTAAAGAAATGGAAATTAATATTGAACAAAATAAATTGATTGATATTGATATTGATAATGATATGAATTATTTATTTAGTAGTGTTTTAAGTGAACTTCGTTTTGATGTTATTAGTTCATCAGGACAAACCTATGAACTTATACCTGGTGGTCAAGATATTCCAGTTACAACTAAAAATTTAATAGAATATTGTACACGTTATCGTGAATATCGTTTAAATGAATTTCATCGACAAATTGAATATATTCGACAAGGTTTATGTAGTATTATTCCAAGTGATTTTTTGACATTGTTTACAGCTGATGAACTTGAAATAGCTATATGTGGAAAAGGAGAAATTGATGTATTATTATTAAAACGAAATACAATTTATAGTGATCAATATAATGAAAATTCACCACATATTCAACGATTTTGGACAGTTCTAAATGAAATGTTCGATGAAGAACAAAAGAAATTATTTCTAATATTCGTTTGGGGACGAAGTACTTTACCAAGAGAAGATAAAGAGTTTACAATGAAATTTATAATTCAAACAATTTTTCCAAATGCTAATCATGAAACGGATCAAATGCTTCCAAGTAAGTCACATTTGTAGGTATGAATCTACGTTTTTTCTTCAATCTATTCCGACATTCACACTTCAAAATAGAATTATTATTGAAAATAAGTCTATAGATTTTGTTGCTTGAAATCTTTTCCAGATCGTCACCAAAGACAGAATGTGCTATAGACTCTACGATCAGATTTATTGCTACAATTCATAAAGAAATTAAAGTTTGCATATGAAAATATCTAATGTAATTAGAAACATTTGTTTATAGATTTGTTCTTTTTTCATAATGGCATCTGTTAAAGAATAATAATTTTTTATCATATTAATATAAATTTCTTTATCTAGGAGCACATACATGTTTTTTCATTCTTGATTTACCTGAATATTCAACCATTGAAATTATGTATGAACGTTTGAACTATGCTATAACAAATTGTTCGAGTATTGATGCTGATGGTATGATGAATGATGTTCTCAATCCAGCAAATCTAAATGATAATACAGATCTTGTTGAACAGCTACCAACAGTTATAACAACACTTCTTGAACAGAATTATCCTTTAATTTAAAATTCATCGTATAAAATATAGTTACAATAAGCCAGAAACAAAACTTTTGTAATTCGATCTTTTACTCACGATTTACATTCGTCAATATTTATCGCAAAACTTTTAGAGAACTAAACTCTTCTCACTACTTTAAACATGATATTATTGTAATTAGAAAGCTTTTTAAATAGCAATAAAATGATCAAAATTATTTAACATTAGATGTAAAATCAAGACCGAAAAGTAGTCAACGCCTCAGAAATATAACTAAAATAAGAACGATTGTCAACTGATTTGTTTGTTGCCGAAAAATAATCGATGAACAGTAGATTTCTAGAATTTTCATTCTATATGCATGAAAATTTCCATAATTTCTATTTCATGTCAACGTCCGAAAGAATGTAAGTTTCACATTGGCAACCAATATATAGTTTTCTCTAAACACATATCAACACACATTTTCATTTTTTCTTGATTATATTCGATGAATTCCGATAATGAAAAGATTTTGGTCGTGACTCTTTGAAATAAAGCATATTAACCATACCCACAACAAGCAAACAAATTTTCTTTCTTTTTATGAAAATACATGAGATGAATGACTTGAATCTTTTAAAACTTATATTTTATTCGAAAATATTATTTATTATATTGAAAATTATGAATTTTTATATCGTCTTTAAAAATACAGTCATTTCATGTTCATAATTAGAGATGTAGGCTCATGCTTTAATCGGCAACTGAAATTTGTTGATGATTTTATCAGAAATTCTCCTAGTTTTAAGAAAATTTGAAATAGAAAGGAGAAAAAAGTCATGATTATGTATTTGTGAATCATATCCACGATCATGCATACTCAATTTGAAATGAGCTTTCTTGCACAATAATGGTTTTTCCTTTGTTTACATTTACTCATAGTATGCTTCTTCCTCTTCAATGTTTCACTTTCGATAAGTATAGTCATTCTCATCAAAGTTGATAGTTGAAAGATATTCAAATAAAACAAAGAAAAAAGGAAAAAAAGGAAGATAAGATAAATAAAATATTGTCATCTTTCCAAAAATGACAAACGAATCATTCGACAACAGCGAAAGCAAACGGTGTTAAATTAGCAGCAACGTATTATTCAAAATTTTCCAAACTAATTTGGTATAAATTATATGACGTTGAATTATTAGAAAGAATCGACACCAATGGCTGGATTTTCTTTTAGTTAATCGACTGAGTCTAGATGTGAGTCTTCTTTACACTCGTATGACCATACCTGTCCCTACAAATCTTCTTTTTTGGTTCGATTTCAGATTTAATATCGATTATGTTTAGATGAAGCAATCTTTGCCATTTGGTCCTGTAAAAATAGTAACTTTAACAGATGATCACAAAGGACAGGGACGGATAAAACCGTAATTTGACCCATTGAACATTGCACATGATATCCAGCACAATCATATATATAGGATGAAAGAGTTTCAATTGGCGAGTATTTTTCAATACATTTGAAGACTTCCTACCT
>CAJNOL010002963.1:0-28693 GCA_905250125.1 Rotaria sordida | reverse complement strand
TATCTGAACTATTTTTTCAGCAAACTAAGTCTATGGATAGGGCTATTCTCTTCAACAATTTACTCAATTCAGAAATCAAACGCATTAAGTCTCACGAACGAAAACAAAATCGTAAAAAACGCACATTTTTACACGTTTATAAAGTGTTAAAGTTTTGAACCAGTATATATTAGTTCAGAAACTGATCCGTTATGATTACGAAAAAAGTGTGCACTTTTCATGATTTTATTTTTGTTAAAATTTTGATATTTTTACCCGGTTTTTTTTTCGTTATTTGTCTTACTGTGTTGTGTCAATCTGAACAAAATCCTATCTACCATTAAAAACTGACAACAAACAACGTCAAAATAGAGAAAAAAAGTCAATCTCGTCAAACTCAAGTTGATGTTCTTCATTTAAATCAAGATAAATCTCGATCGACCAAGAAAGACTCGATCAGACGGCATCAAAGAAAACATAATGAAATGCATAATGGTGAAATCCATAAAAAAAAAGAACAGTTTGCTTCTTTAAATAATTTGATCGATGGAAAAATGATCATAGAATGTACTAAAAATCCTCTCAGTGTCAATCATCGAACAAAATATTATACTCAGTCTGAGTATATTAATAATACTACTATAAAAGATGAAAATACGCCAGAATCTTAATTAGAGTGTGGGTGGGTAGCTATGAGTAACAAGAAACTTCACATCAAAGTGCATACCCTAGTTTAAACAAAACGAAGTTACGTAAAAGGAAATAACAAGAAATGATATCTAAATTAATTCGAACGAAATGTAACGAATAGGTCAGATAAGATGAGTCATTTTTGTCTTCGATTTTTATACTATTACTGAAAATTAGAAGCAGTTATATTAGTTACAACTTACTTAATTGATAGACAAGTCTATTCTCTTCATAAATTGTCAACTTTGCTTTTCAAATCATTTTCGTTTATCGCCGTGGGGTGTGGATATAGATATGAGTATGGTTGGATATAAGCACCGATTCAAACTTGGAACTTTTACTTATACCCTATCCCACACCATCACACGCACTCATGACACTCACACTCTCATACCCACACCTCACCCCAGACCTATCCTAGAAAAAAAAAAGAAACTTCTTCTTTAATTAAAGTTCAATTTTATTCTGTGTTTGATTATGATAATTTTTGAACAACTAAACGTATTCAAACAAGAAAGTTCAGCAAGTTAAATGGTTCATTTTTAGCGGATAATATTTAGCAGAATAGAAAAGCGGCCATGATTAACAAGATCATGGTGAGAAAGTTCATCGTTGACAATAATGTGCAAGTATTGCATATTGTAAATTCACAATCGTCGAATTTCACTTCGAATTTATTATTATCTTCCACACCTTTGACACCAACATAGACAAATTCCGGATTTGTATCTGGTTTATTAATGATCAATGTCATTTCATTATTGGAAGCTCGTGTGCCTTTTAAATATGATTCGAATTGTGAGAAAAATCTTCCAAATAAATTGCTTGTCTTTGTTTCATAATGATTAAAATCGTCTGGATCTTTTGGATTTCGATTATTGAACGAGTAGAATACTTTTACGTTGCCATTTAACAACGTAATAGTAATTTTAATTTTGTTACCAATTATTTCAATTGTAATTTTTAAAAATTTGTATTTATCTTTTCCGACTTCACCAGTCACCGTAATGTTTGTTGGAAGAGGAGCAGGTTCTGAACACGTTTTCGATGTAAATTGATTTAATTTGTGATCAAGAGCACGGTAATCTGAAATTTCAAAATAATTCTCGACTGCTGGTGGTGTACAAATAGCATGCAATTCGATGAGATCAAGATTCGAATCATCTCCGACTCCAACACTGACTAAATGAATACCTTTGTCTTTTAAAATTTTAGCAGCTTCTACAGTAAGATTTCGATTAGCACTTTCTCCGTCAGTTACTACAAAGATGACTTGTGTGGCACCATCTTCGGGTTCTCGAAGACCACGATTAGATGAAAAAACCGTATTCGCTTGTCGAAGAGCAAGATGCGTGTTTGTACCTTCTCCAAAGTAAACTGATCTGTTCACTGCTTGAATTTTTTGTTGAAGAGTATAATCTTGATCGAGCCATGTCAAAATTTCATTTCCCGTCGAATAATTTATGATACCAACATGAGTTTTATTTCTGCCAACATTAACTCGACGAAGTAAATCTTTGACGAAGATTCGTTGTAATTCATAATTACTAGCACCGACACTACCACTAGCATCAAGAACAAATCCTAGGTCCATTTTCAGCTCTTGTGAACACGTATCTAAGCAACATCGAACATGAATAGGACTGTTTGGACACTGTGGACCTGCTCCACCAACGCACCCACAATATTCACCAGAATCTTCAAGACCTTTAATACAATCAGCTGAGCAAATACCTTGATGCGTTGCATTATATGTGCAATTGAGACCTTGTCCCGGATACAAATCACCGCCGCATTGCAATTGTCGCAAAAATTTCGAATATTGTATGGTGGCAAGAGCTAACTTTTCAATACCTCCAGTTAATTTAAACCTTTTAAAATAATGATAAATAAAAAAGCAAAAGTGAGACAGGAAAATTAAATAAGTACGTACCATAATATCGAAAATCGATAAAATGTACCATCAGCATAACTTGTCAACGGTACTTCTATAATGAAATAGAATTCGTCAGATTGGAGACTTCAATGGCAGTATAGTTTCTAGCATCTCTTAGAACCTTATTTGGAATCATAGAATACAAATTTGTCAAGAAGAGTAGTAAATGAAAAGTGGAATCAATTATTAAGAAAGGGATTTACTTTATTCTATTTTCACTGGTTTTTTCATACTAATATCTATCTTGTGTCTACTATAAAGACTTGTTTTTTTTTCTGTATGTATCACAAATCTGTGCATCGATTTTTAGCTGAATCAGATATCATTACAGTCTTGATGCGTCGAATGCATCTCGTAAAATAAACAATCAAGTTGAATCTATTTGCCTATATGAAGATTCTGTAAAATGACATTGTCAGAAAGTGTTTGTATCGCCTAATTGAGTATTGTTTTTCAAAGAAATAACGAATAGAAAAGCCAACATAAGTTATATTCTAGATAGTTGCAGATTGGAGCATAATTCAATTCGAATGAAAGCACTTTCTCTATTAGTGATAAAGGGTATCTCGTTAACGCCATTGTTAGGTCGAAAAAGTGAAATTTTTTTATTCAAGTCTTTTACTCCTAATACCCGTTCCTCTCCAGTATCCTTTATCAGATGGTATATAAAAATGAACTTTTTAAATTCGCATATAGTCAATTACAGAAAAGTCTTTACGAAGGTGTGGATGTGGGTTAAGATGAGATACACCCATACCCATACCCATACCCATTATATTAATATAGCGATTTAGTAAAAACTATCATTCGGATTCGTATATATTATTTATGCGATCGTTCCGATGCATTCTATTTCTTAACAATAACTAGAATGATAATTTCTAAGTATTTAATCAACAACACAACAACAATCTTACCGTCTAACAAGTTTGGATTCTTCCAAAGTTGAGCAGCAATGATAATTGCATTTTCTGTTATTGCCGCCAATTCAGGATTTGTTAAAGTCCTATATTGTGGCAACAATGTTTGCAATCGTTGGTACATCCTTCTTCCTCGAAGACCGAATAGTCCCCGTTGACGAAATCGTGATCCATCGCCTGGCTCGACATTTCCATACTTATTATCATCACCAGAAAATTGTGCATCACTGCCCGTTGCTTCATCATTTTCAAAATTGTCCGTCATAGTTGTTGCTATTGCTAAAAATGCCGCTTTTGCTTGACAATTAGAACAAATACCAGCTTCATAAATTCCTCTACTTAGAACTTTCTGAATGAATCTTCCACGGGACGTATTGAATAAAGGAGTTGAACTATTTTGTGTCAAACATGATTGTCCTATTGTTGGTGGCATTTCAGAAACACAGCAACGTTTCTGTTCACACGAAGTAACAGCTAATAGAGTTCCTTCGCAGTCATCAACCAATGAGCAATCACCGATGATGGATTGGTTAAATCTTCCTTGGCAGGGTTGACCATTAATATGAGAAAAGAATAAAAACAAGAAAACGAAAAGTATTGTCTTCATGTTTCAAACTTCAATTGCTTTGTGTTGATTTCATACTTATATATATATGTATACCGATGATGGCTGATTATTTTTTGTAGACATAAGACAATTTTATGATATGATAACATTTTTTTCATGATCAGTCATAAATTATATATGCTACAATAAATCCTGATAAACGCATGCGAAGCTGCTATATAGGCGGGCGTAAGAATCGATCTTGTCTCTCTTATAATAAAAGAAATTTAGTCTTATCTAGTTTATAGCACGCTGATTAATTGTCGAACGCAGCAATTCTGTACCTACAACCTTCACTTCTACAAATATGTCAATGTTTTTTTCCTACTAATATATGACACACCCACACATATTCTCATTATTTTAAGATTGTAAAACTTCTTAAAGTTACCGCATTGTAACGATTTGAAGTTAACTGGATATCAAAGCATTAGACAGAGTTAAGAATGAGATTGTAATCTAAATGTTGTCAACTCCTATTAGTTGTCATTAATTCAACAACATCTTGACGACAACTATACACAAATCTACGTTTGTATATCTCTAGAACAGATCCGCTAAGAAATATGTCAAATTCCAATAAAAATAACTCAACAAATATCATTGCTACCTACTCAATATCTAGAAACCTTGTTGGAAGTAGGTGTGTGGGTGTACATCTTCTTTTCATCCACATCTACACATGATTCTCTGTACCCTTATTGAAGGCATATTTTGTTCGATAACATAATTTATTGGTAATTAATTAGAAGATATATGTTGCAAGTTTTTCCTATTGCCTCTTTAGAAAAAGTAACATTCCTTTTTTCTAAGTAAATCAAACAGTTGAAGGTTGATTTTAGTTTTTACCAAGCAAGTAAATTATTAGGACACTACAACAGAGTTATATTTATGAGTTTAATGAAAGAAAAAAATCATTTGTATCTGTGCTTCTTCAAATGCCAACTAAACGAATATGTTCTCTGTCACGGGTAACGGTGGCCATTCTGTGCAACGTTCCAGTTTAATTTCAACTCCATTCTTCGATCGCATTATTAAGTTTTCTTGGTCATCTACACGTATGTTTTGTATGTCGGACAGAAAATTACTGATCACATGTTCTTCTTCTATTAATTCTAATGGGCCAGTCATTAGTGTTGATATAACATCAGCAGATTTCCATTCATTAGTCGTAGGATTGTGTTCCAAGCTGCAATGTAACATGTTAACAACATTCGTAAAAAGAACGTACATATTTTCACCATGTTCATGGCGTTGTATTTTGAACTGACAATCGATACATTCAGGATGTTGAGGAAAATCAATAACCTTCCATTTGCCTTCTACATTATTACATTGTGATGATAGGCGTTCTAATGATCCATGTATTTGATCGGAACGAGTAATTGTCACTTTCCCATTGCAACCGAAACTCACGACTAAATTGAAATAATAGAATATGAACAAATGGCGAGCAATCTTGCTTACCCGGGTACAATGGTTTTGGATATGGTGAATGTACATGAAATGCCAGACCCAATGGTCGTTCATTGTGGAATAAGTACATTTTCATGTCCCCATCGGTTAGTTCTAATAATATGCGAATTTTATCACCTTGCTTGATTTGATTACCAAAAGATTGTACTAGAAGACCACTCCCATCCGATAGATTTCCTAGAATAATATCAATAGTGTAAAAATTACCGATAGAATTACTAAACATTTGTTAAATATGTGAAACTGAGGTAGATCTTTCTATTTCTAAAATTCACATCTACAATAACTTCATGTGTCGATTCCAAAACATTTCACTCAATTCGATTACTCTCTGTGATATGAACTATTTTCAAAATTACTTCCAGTTACTTTCTTCTATTTGAAGAAAACAGATTCATATTAATATATGACAGACAAATAGCCACATCGTTTGCATCTCTCTATTCGACCTCGTTTTCGAAGCTAAATTATACAGTATAGAAAGTGCTTTCAGTTACCTAAATATTCCATGGCTTTCAACATATGTCCTGGTTGAAAGCTTTGTTTGGTTGTCAAGCCGACTGCCGAACTACCAGTTTCCGTTGCTGATTCAGTAAAATGCAGTTCCCACCCATATTGCCCGTTATGATCAGCTGGATCATTATACATAACATTGATTGGACTATCATAGGAACCTTTCTTCGTACATGTGATGGTATTACCGTTTATATGAACAGCAGATGCGTTTTCACTTTCTTCCACAATCCACGACATAATAATGAAATCTGAATTGTAAAATAATATGTCAATAAATCTAGAGTAAAAATAATAATACAATGAATACAAGCAAACGTTTAGTAAGACCATCATATCGCATCTTCTATTTGTTACGTCAGAGAAATAACTTGATACATTCATTTTATCATTACTTTTGTTTTCACAAAGAAAATAAACGAAAGTTCAACACAGTCGGAATAAGAGAACGAGGTATTGAAATATACGTTAAAGGTGCAAAAGAGCTGTCTGCTGTTCTATGTTTATCTAATATTTACAAACTATATATTCAATTAATTCTCTCGTTTAACTATTGCTGTCTTCTCTTATCTTGTTTGATTACGTCGAATGCATGAAGACATGTAGTTTTTTGCTAATAATAGGAAAGAACAGCAAAGGAATGATCAATGAATTGATTTCTAACACTATCGACCGTTTTCGTTCTGTTTTTAATAATGCATTGAAATATGATTTGCAAAAGATCAAAAATAGACGTCGATGTTACTCAATTAGTCAAAAGCTAGACGAGTTTTATTCAGATTTTCAATATGGCAATAAAAACTAAACTTTTAATAATGAAATTTTATTTAAACCAAATGAATTCTTTATTGGTTTCTATGAATCGTTCGGATAGTTAAAACTCTCAAGATTTCTAGAGATCAAGACAGCTGTTATTTTAAACTAATTAGATACAGCATATTTTCTCAAATCTGTTTATTCCAAAACAATCGTTAATCTAAATTTTACCAACTCAAAATGATAAGATTCCTCAAACTTCATCAATCAGAGTTGACTTATTTGATTCTCATCTTTAGGTAACTTACTTCGTTAGAATGTTTTGTTTTCGAAAACAAAAAGCAAATGATCGCTCTCGCGTATTTTATTTTCTCTGTGAAAGCAGTTGCACAAGCGCATGAAAATTTTTTCTAGAAGATTGACGTCATTCAAAAAAGAAACGCATACGACCAAGCATCGCACAACAGTAACCGTTCGACTGAAAGCATTCTGTGAAGTGCTTGCTGCTAAGCAATGTTTTGCAACGCAACCAAGTGCTCGAATCATCATAAACAAAATTGCTGTCGTTCGCATCAATAAAAAGCAAATGTATGTGAAGTACATACAGTTGTATTTGTTTTCAATCAATCATCTATTTATTTATGACATAGTTGGTACACATAAAAGTGCGTCAAATATCTATAACCAACTTGTAGAAAAAAAAAGAAGGAAGTATTATGAGTAGATGTCGTTTGTGACTTGTATGGAATGATTTAGAATAAATGTATAAATTTGAATTTTTCATCTTGCTCAATTTTGCACCAATAAATTCAGCGTGAAATTCCCTTCAAAAATATATCATTAAAAATGCTGCATCAAAAAGATCAATGTAAGACATTGAACCAAAGCACATCATGAATCTTTAATAACTCTAATTTTCTAGTAAAAAAAGTCTTTTTCTTTTGATGTATTCACTGATATTTCATCACATAAAAAAAAGTGAACTGTCTATAGTGTACCACTTCAAAAAAAAATGATCTTCTAGTGTTTATTCATAAAATTTTTACATTACAACATGTAACGCAGAACAACGTTTTCTTTTCCACGGTGTTTTATTTTTTGAAAGTACTATATCAAATTCTTAGCTCTATTTTACCTACACTTATATCGCAGACAAAAAAACTTTACTCGATTTTTTAATTACGCACACCTTACATATTCTTGATGCATTTTTAGCGCTCTATATTAAATCTCATTTAATTATATGTTTCTCACTTACTACTATCGGCTCTGAAATAGTCGGACGTTGAAAATGATACAAAATTTCTTCGATGATTATATCTGTAAGGTGTGTATACGCTTTTCAAATACTTCACCTATGAGACAAATTACTAATTGAAAGTTACAAGTAGTTTGAAATTTGAAGTGCAGGTGTTTTGAACAGAACACTGTTGTCCCGTTCGAACAATTGAACTTATGATCATTTTTGCAGAATGATTGCTTAGTTGTTTTCGACTTCTTAGTCTGTTAATTGATAATCACTGGAAATAAAATTTCTATCAATAACTTGATCTTATTGAAATAAGAACAATTTTCTTGAAATCGGGTGACAATTTCTGTTGAATTGAATGATATTTTGTCACTCATCAATGAAAAAAATCAACAAGAAAGCTGTCAACAAAATCAATGATCATTTGAACTCATACATTCTTTATTGATGTATTATGTTTCGCTCAATACAATAGAAATCAGATAATTTATTTGCTTGTAAAATTAAATAAAAGTTTCAAGAATTGAAATGAATAAAACAACTTTTTCAGTATGAGTATGGATAATGAAAGAGACACCTATATCGCTGTCCATTCTTCGCCGTTTCATTAATTGTAAATGTTTACCTGTAGTATCCTGTAGTAATCAAGTATTGACACAAAAAAAATCGTTATAGAAGCAGTAGATTGCTAGAGGCAGAAGCATGAAGAAATATTCATGTCTAACATTGCTCTGCTTATTGTATTTTTTTCTTCATATATTAACATTCATCGTTATAAAAATATTTAAACTGAGTTTTTATGGATGGAGAAAATAATAACTTAAGTTAATATTTATAACTATCATATGCAGATACACAAATAACTAGTAAGCTTCAATGTCAATGATTGAAAACGAATCATGACACCATCAGAATGACTGGAAAATCTCCATTTTTTTTTGTCATACCCATCCAAGCTGAGGATACTGCAGTTGGTGAATGAATATGCTAACTGTTCGAAATTTTCGAGTGTTCTGCCTCTATTAAAAAATTTATATATGAAATATTATTATTTGAATTCAAGAAAACAGCAAAATAATTAAAGAAAAAAATTTTTTATCAAAAGATAATATCAGTTAAATTGAGAAATGTCTTATTTCGATTATTATGCTAAGGAATAGTTGATACTTTTTGAATTGAAAATTTCTGCCTTTTGTTGAAATAGTTCATTTTTACAAACAATATTCATCGTACAAATGATATTGAAAAAATGTGCTTATCTATATCATTGATTTTTTAATATATCTTTTCAGTTTTTACTCATTTACATTCACTTAAACATTGAACGAATATACAACAACAATAAAAAAATTGTACAGTAGTTGTACAACATTCTAAACAGGTCTAAACAGAAGCGACCAGAATTGTTAGAGTCATTTCTTTCGACAGAAGTAGGAGTTGTTTTAGCATCATTTTGATCAGATGTTGACTAAGTAGGAGCATCAAACAAAATTCCGAATGAATCAGTAGATGAATCAGTCGGTTGCACTGTTGAATAAGATTGCAACGATAGGAGAGGTCTATTTAATTTGTCTGAACTCATTGTCGATTTTCTTTTTATATGTATATGTATGACGTTATATGACGTTTTTTTATTTATTTATCTTGATTAAGTATCAAAGGTGAGTGTGAAAAAATGACCTCAACTCAAATAAATATGATGCATTACGCACATCGACAAAATTTGGTACAAAACGAATTATTTGATTTTTCATTTATTCATCTTGTGCGTACACTTTTATCGTTTTTTTTTATATAAAATGTGATCCTTTTGATCGAGGGAGACTGGCATGAACTGAATATTGAATTAGTACCTTCATGATAAAATAAGATTAAGTATTAATTAAATTGAAAATATTCTTCAAAACTCACTTTTATTCGTTTGTATGAAAAAATTAAATCTTGTGATTGATCTAATGCAATTGTCATTGCCAATTTATTTTTGCATATGTAGAGAAAGATTAGTCTTTGATCAATGACTTTCTTCAAACATTTTTATTTTCTTGTTCAAGGATGAAAATGGATGTGAGCACAGATTCAAATTTGGAATCCACACCCACGCCCTTTCCAACTCTTCTGGTTGAATGTTTATAATAGCTCGATGCTATACAAGACATGTTCATAATTTTTTGAAAGGTAAGTAGAAAACACTTTGGATTGAAAATCAGCGTTTTTGGCCAATAAAGCTGACAAAAAATAGCAAAGTTTACTCTACATCTTTGTTCTGCATATTAATTGTTTTGTATTTATCATATGTATTAAGATCTAGTGTTTGGCAGTTTTTATCGTAGTGATGGGTTTATGGACGAGCACGAAGGGAAGATCATCTTCGATTCTAACAAGATTTTGTTCGTTTTTCTCCAGCAAAAATGAACAAAAAATGAGTTTATATTACCTAATATAAACCTCAACATATGATTTTTTCCAATGATCACTCCTTCTTCAGAGAAGTGACCCTCTTACAAAATCTTAGATTCGTTAGTGTTTTATTGAATTCTTTTGAAATACATTCCTGCAATCATGATACAGTTTGAAAAAAAAACTAGCGAAAAACATTTTCCCAAACTTTCTGTTTACATTATATGCAAAACTAATGTCCGAAACAGGATTAAAATAGATAAATTAGAAGAATATTTTTCAAAATCTCTCAAAAATCAAATGATGTTATATTTATCACATTCAAATATATTGATCATAATATTTAATTGATTATTCATGATAAATTAGTCATTTGTTCCATGTTATCTTATTAATAATAAACTACAGTCAAGATTCATAGTGTCATAAGTAAAATAGATTAACTCATCAACAGTTTATAAAAACATATTTCCTAGCATATGAATTGTGTTTTTGAGAAGCATAACTAATCATTTTTCGAACTATATAAATCTGATTAATTGGTATCATTTATTTTTTTTTTTTGGCAAAATAAAATACATAAAATATATATTATTCGAATAAAAGATAGTAGAACGGCTATTATTCATAACTCAAAAAGATTAAAATAAATGTTCACATTGAATTTGAATTAAGATTATGTTTCGATAGTTTACTTCGTAAAAGCGTCTGGCTAGTGATCAATTGTGATAGTACCTTAGTTTGAGTCTCAGTCGAGATTTCTTTTCTTTTCTTTATGTTTCATTCCTTTCGAGTGATGAACAGTAGCCGTTCTACCGTCTTGTATTCGAATAATAAATAATAAAAAAAATCCTGTCATATACATTTATATACATAAAATATATGTTAATAAAATCAATAGATTATCGCAATTGTCCAATAAAAGACTAAAAAGTAACTTATCCAACCCTATGTTTTCGTGTAGTATTCCAAAGTCTTTTTTCAATATGAGCGAATCTGAGATGATGAAGTGAAAGTGGACTTAATGAAGATAATTCACGATAGAATTTTTTTGAATAATATTTTCGTAATCGAGATGCAGCTTCTAAAATCAATATTACAGAAAACATCATCATTAAAACTTGTACATAATGAGCTAAGGTAAGATGAGTTTCTCGATCTGAAACTGTATGTTGATCATCACTAAATTTTTCATATGCTGATGCATAATAACAAAATTGCATAAGATGTGCTGTTGGTGCATCTAATGTTCGACCTTCAGCAATAGTTTGAGTAAAAATTGTTCGATGATTATTTTTCATATCTTCTTTTACATCCTTAAAAGAAAAACAAAAGAAAAATTTTCTTTTTTTTTTAGATTTTATTTAAATGTTAAACATTTAAACTTACTTGTAAATCATCAATTAATTGTAAAGCAAATCCTACATATTCTAAATAAGCTACTTGAGCTCTTGTTAATCGTCCATCAAGTAAAATCCCAGCAGCTAATACTGATGCACCACCTTTTTCTGCACTAATTTGTTCAATTTGTGTCATGGTTGGTGCATAATCATCTTCAGTTCTTGCATGTTGTAATGTTGATTTCATTTGCCCTTCATGTATTGTAGCTAAAGCCATATAAACAATGTCATATTCACCACCACGTTTCCAATCATTTTCAATAAATTTCACCATATCAAATATTTTTACTATACGATTAGCATGTGCTTGTAATGATGATGGTAATTTTAATTCAGCAATATTTGATTGTTTTCCATCAAAATGTACTTGAGGATCATATGTTGGTTCACCAATTAGTAATCGTTCATGAAAAATTTTTGCGAAATCGGTTTTTGCTTCTTTACTTATATCGTTACAATCGAGTAAATCATCTGTATATGGATAAAGCATATTATAACCAATCATAGAATCATTGAAAATTGAGGGTAAATTACATTGCATTTGAAAACCAGTCATAAACCAAAGACATCGACCAGCTTTAAATAATTCATCATGACTGATTGTTGGATCATATTGTCGTACTCTATTACAAAACTCTACAGTAAGTTGATTCATTGATTGCTGTATACCATAAAGAGATTCATCATTTGATGCAGATATATTTAACATTTCATTCCATAATCGAAAACCTGAAAGAAAAAATAAAATAAAATTTTCATCATAGTACATTTTCCTATTCTTGTTTTGATTTTAAAACTACTATCTTAAACTAACAATAAAAACAAAATTAAACAAAAATTCTCTATAATCTATTTCAAAACAATAATTTTTACATGATCTTCTTGAATTTTATTCTTTGACATAAACGGATAATAATCTAATATATATATATTCTTTCAATAATTTCATCACAAATTATCTTGAAAATAAACAATAATTGAAACTAAATTATTGTATAATAATTTCTCGACTAATCATCAAATTAATTTTTTGTTTTTTATTTACTTTTTGACTGAATTTTCTTCTTAGATGTTTTTTTGAACAATATAGCATAAGCCACACAATGTTTTATTTTTCTGAAACGTGCTCGTTGTTGTTTACGTGTGTGTCGTCTGAATCGATTGTTTTCATTTATTGGTAGTGTATCAGGTAGTGAATACCATAATTTTAATGTATTATCATAATTTAATTTCAATCGTTCTTTTCGAAATTCTTCATATGTCTTAAATTCAAAGTATGTGTCAGCATCTAAATTATCCATCTACAATAAAATAAAGAAACAAATAAATTTATTCATAAGATTTTATTGAAATAATAAAATCATTTGTTTTGTTTTTAGTTATATGACCAAGCAATTATAAAATTTTATCGATATTTCTGATTTTTCACCTACTACTTTTTGTTCTTCTATGTGTTCTCTTACATTTTCTTCAAGGATATTTTACAGAATAACGAAGGTATAAATTAATGTAATTTTATGGTCACGGTTAATGGTCACAACAAGCAGCTTTTTTTAAAGTGTAGAATACAAAAAACAAGTAAGCAGAAAGAAAAAACTAATAATAGAACACTTTCTCAAGTAGTGGCGAAGATTGATAAATCATCAACAAAAAAAAAACAAGCATGTGACTCATGTAGGACTATTTATTCTTACCTTCAGTGGTAGGTTTAAAGTGAATAAGAGATACTATGAAGAGAAAGAGAGAAAAACAGAATGGTATTTATTCAGGAGGAAAAAAAGCATTCGTGTTAAAGATATTGGATATGAACTAGGTATGTATCAATCTCAGCCGAAACAATATTCTATTGGACAGGTACTTCTGAGATTGATGCATAAAGAAACTATTAATCATTCAGATTGATATGAAGTCTCGTTCATGTTCACAGTTGACTTGACATCTAAATAGGATGTTACCTAGTTGGACTGAGACTCGTGTATGTCTTATATATGCATGAAATGTTGAGGAAAATAAATTCTTGAATTCTTGTTTTTTGTCCTATAATCATAACTTTACCCAATGACAATTATGACAACAATCAGTTATGTTATTTCTGTTTTACATAATGAATAGTAGTATGCCAGCGTTTACCATCTGCATCTTCAACTACAGCCGTTTGTGCCATATAGGTTGTTGTCATAAACATCAAAAGGACGATCCAACAAACCATTGGGCTGCATTACTTCACTGCTGCTTGCTACTTTTCGGAGCTTGAGAAGAAAATGATAAATGAATATGAATAAACAATTAAATGTTATGATCGTAAAATTATACTTCAGCTATATTTAGTCGTTGATTGCTTAGCAATGAGTAATTTGCAAAAAAATATTTTCTTGTCATGGATGACAAGAGAGATAAATTTCCTTTTTACAGTCAGTGTTTTTGTTTTTTTTTCTCATAGGCAAGAGTGTATATCGTCGTCAATGTAGAGCGAAGTCATGCATATATTTTCATAGTGACGTCTTTCTATGTATATAAAAACTTAAGTACTATATGCGTCCAGATAGTCTTTTTCTCCTTTCTTTTCTCTTTCCATGTGACTGTCAATGATAAAAAAAAAAGAACCGTTTAATCAACAATTATTTATCTGTCACATTTATTTAATCATGAGACATTTTTCATACGGTTCAAATAAATAAGAGCATTTCTTATTGATTATCTCAGAGGAGAGCGAAAAAGACAAAACTATACTGATGTCCATAATGATAACAAACTATCCAAGGTGCTTGTGATAATTGATTGATACTCTATACTACACTCTGCTCATAGAAATAAACTGTCATGCATACACTGATTTAGGATGATTTACACTTTACGTTTTCCCTTTATGCAACCGTCGAAATTTTCAATTTTGTGATTACTAATAATGTATTCCATATCTTGACATCTTCTACCTAATCGTATCGTTTATTAAATTGCCTCTGTCTTTCAATTGTTGTTGTCCTATCATCTTTGCTACCGGTTTTCAAACAATCGTTGTACATGCTTTTTGCACAGTCGATGATTAAAAATAATAAGTTTTGTATTTTTGTTGAACATGAGTTCAATCTTTATTTAAATAGTAAAATAATTAAAGAGGAGAAGGACAACATTAACCACACAAAACGAATAGAGAAAAACACAAAAGGTGTTCTAGAAGTTCTGAAACGATTTTAAAATTCATGATTATTGCACATATGTAATGCTACATAACTGCAAAATATGAGATCTATAGCTTGTACTATGGATAAAAAAACTGTAATAAAACTGCTATTTACTATTTTTTAAATTTTCTAGTAGCTAAAATCTGATATAAAAACGAGAGAAAAGTTGTTCTTTCGAGGGCTTCTTTAATTAACATGTGTCAGAAGAAAAAATCTTTCTTTTACCAACAAATTTTTGTTTCTGAATGTGTCGATAGTAGAAATATATAAAGTTCAATATTAGTCCATCATGACTGAATTAACCCAGAATGCTACATGAACAATCTGCTAAAGATTAAAAAAATTTTGTTCTTTCGTATTACATCTAAAAAGATTACATCTATCATGAAAACCGAAAGATATTACAAAATTTCTTCTTCAATCCGAAAATCCATCTTGAAGGTGTATGTGATGCCAGTGTAAAGACGAAAACATCCACATCCACACCCATATCCTACCTTCTTAAATTGAATTTCCAATTTTGTTGCATTGATATCCATAGCTTATGTTCAATTCAAACACAACTAAGTGTTTTTTGAAATTGAAAACCAAGTTTCCAATAGAAATCTGACACAAGAAAAAAAATACTTCGTAGCTTCATCTGAAATTAACATATATACAAAAAAAGAGTAAAACAATCTACTTCACGAAGTATCACCATGATAGTTTTTTTTAGGTAAGTGTACATACAGTACTTTTTGATAATCGTAGATAACTTGGATATTTTACTTCTGCTTGAGCTACTTAATATGAAAAATACTGAAAAGAAATGAATTAAACTATTGTGCATATAGAACAAAACAATTAATTGGCTAAATGCATGTCTGTGTTATATGAATTGAGTATAGTGTTAAATATAAATGTTGTACAAGGACGATAACGTGTACGACAGCGTTAGAAGAGATAGAAAATCAAAATCAGACAAATTTTAGGAGGAAACAGAAGTTAAACATATTTCGACATCTAGGTCTTCGTTGTGATCAATTGCTTTTTTCACACTTTTACGCCAAATTTCCAAGCCAAGTGGACTTTTACAACATTCTTTAATGTATACCTTATAGAAATTTTATGATTTCTTATTTATCAATGGATGTAGTTTATGAATCATAAAATATGCTTTTATTCTGTTTGTCTGAATTATACTAAGAAAAATAATTCTGTGATAGTACGTACGTGAGACGTGTCACAAGACATGTTTTAAATGTATTATACCATATCTTTTCTTTCGTTTTGTTAGATATTTTCTCTAGTGTATTCTCTTAGTTTCTTCTTTTATTGCCTTTCTTAATTGAATATGATAACTCATGTATGGTTCCAACTGTATTATATTATCTATTGGTACATTCCAGCTTTCTTCTGACATTTGATATAAATATCTTATTGTTTCTATATATTAGAATGTATGGAAATTACAATGAGCTGACGAGAAAAATAAGACTGTCTAATTGATTACTTGGAATTATTCTGCGCACTTGCCAACTTCAATATTTTATTTAAAACAAAATTTATTTTATTACATTTTACTAGTAAAATGTATGAATATTTTGTGAACAATGTTGTAATGAAAGTTATGATTATTCTTTATTTTGAATATTTTAATCTGACTTGTCGAGACTTATTGAATTCCAGAATTCCACTTGTTCTATGAGATAAATCGACTTATTTCATGTTCTAACAAAAAAAGTTAAAGTTTGATGGGAAAGCGAGCAGTCATCCTATTCGGTGATGCTGCACATTCCGGGATCAATTCCGCTCCGGGAATCAGTTCCATCCAATTCCAGAAATTCCGAAATCATCGAATTAACTGGGCTTATTCGATAAAGATCGAGTTCCCGTAATTTTCGGAATTCCGAAATGCGATTCTGGAATCGGATGAAATTCCGGAATCGAATGGAATTCTGGAATCGGATGTAACTGATTCCACGATGTGCAACATCGCGGAATAGGATGTATTCTCCGTGCAGCTTGTTTTCATTTTTCTTTCATGATACTATGGAATGAATCGATATCTGTCATAGAACTAACTGTAGTCATCAATTGAACATATTCAATCTCCAGTATAGAGTTAGTATAATAGAACTCCTATGACAACAAGATAATTATTTGAGTTTAATTCACTTTCTTGTGCTCTATTATGTGCATTAACAATGCTTGTTTCACGTGTCTTCATGAACAGTTTGTTAAATTAAATCATACTACGCCAACTTATAAAATAATGTCTCCAAACTGAAATACTAGAAAAGCCTAATTCCTTGTTATTGAGATAAATCGTTTTTTCACTGCGTCATCATCTAAGTATAAGCAATGATCGACTAATTAAATGCCAGTATAAGATGAGAACGATGAAATAAAAAGACATAAATTAAGAAAAATTAGACTAGCGATTCAATATGAATAAAAAAAAGACCTAATATCCGATCCAATTTCTACGAAATATTAAAATCTATCAATATAAATTTTAGTGGTAAAGACACAAATAATTCTCTTGTGAATAATTAAGTTGATTCATTTTTTCTATTCCAAAAAAAGAACAATAGGAAAAACTCATATTAGTTCATCATGAAGACTAATGCCTCATTTATCTTAGAATATTTGATGAGATTGTCAAAGTCAAAAAAACTACATCTCTCTTTCTTGTATTAGAACAAGAACGGATGTTGATTGACAGCATATATTTTTCTGCTCTACGATGATTAGCGTTCGACTAAGAGAAAAACTCATATTCTTCTATACAATTCACAGCATTTCTTTCTTGTTCTCTGCACCGAAAATGAATAACACTCCGGTTCTATTTTTTGATGATAACGCATACCATAATGCTAACAATAGTTCTTGAATGAAAATGCTGAGAAAAACATTCACAGTTATTTTTTAAATAAAACTTATTGATGAAATAATTCAATATAATTGTCTGTTGTTTTAATGTCACAAAAAAACAAAAAGAAAAAAAAATGCTATTCTACATGTATATAAATCCCTATTCAAGGTTTAGTTTGGAGCATAAAAAAATATGTTGTCATTTGACTTTTTTCTTTAACATAAACTTTTCCTCTGGATTCAAATGTGTATTTGTCTTTTAAACCCAATGCTACATGTTCAAGAACTTGAATGCATCCTTTTTCACCAGTTGAATCCATTCTTGAAGCAACATTAATTATATCATCTCCAAATAACATAAAATAATTTTGTTGTACCAATAACACCAGCTGCAACAGGTTCAAAATTTAAACCCATTTGAAGTTCAAATGTAAAATTTAAAAGTGCTTCATTAAATCAATGCATTGTTGATTGAAATGTCAAAACAGACTCAATAAGATCACAAACGAATTCTAAACGATGGGCGTGTAATCGAGAAAGTCATACTCACACCCTCGAAAACAATCAACATGCACAAATAACGAGTCCGATTCTAGCGTATATGCATAAATATGAACATACAGTACAAGAATTAACTTTATATATTAATTCAGACGCGGATTCCTGCAATAGACTTGATCATTTCTACTTTTCTAACGTGAGAAAACTATTTCTTGACATTAAATGCGGACCGCACAACATTCTCGAACTACTATCAAATGTACTAAATCTAAACTACGTACAACAACTGGAATTAACCTATCCGATAGAACTGAAATCTGTGACTCTTTCAAATCTCCTTCGGCATACTCTAAATTGAACTGACTTTGACTTCTGATGCAGAGTAACAAATGGTTTCACTTTTCTCAAGCAACATACATAATTCATAGGACATGGTTAATTATTTCTAATATATTCTATTCAAAAAAATAAACATATGTGATATATTTCCTTAGCGAAATATGTTAACTTAAGAGTATTATCCATGACAATGAAAAATTATGATAGACAAAAGAAAATGATTTTCAAAGATCATCATTTTAGAACACATCACGATTACGATTTAGACATATGGCTTTGTATCTGTTATATACAAAGAATATGTTATTTAAAATCGTGTCATATTAACAGTTCGTCTAGGATATATTGGCATTTTTACAATATTGTCAATGACTGCAGACTGATCCCGATTTGCATTTGAATTATCTTTTGAAGAATTTAATTCATTATCAATTACACTACCATTTGAAATTGTGTAAATAGCACTTTCATATTCAACCATATTCTTACGATCTTCTCTAACTGTATCTAATTCTTCGGTAACATCGTTCGAAGATAATTTTTCCTTATCAACACCTCGTCGATACAGTAAATATACTATTGGTGATGTTAAAAATGTTAAAACAGTAGCCATCAAAACGAATATAGCAAAAATAATTGGTGAAATAACTTTAAGTTCAACACCAATATTTAAAACAACTAATTGTACAATACCACGTGTATTCATAAGTACACCCATTGATGAACAATAAGACCATGATTTTTTTGTACAAAGCTTTGACATCAATGTTACAGGAAGTATTTTAGCAATGGAAGCAAGAAAGATAAGAACAACGAGTGTCCACCATGATTGACCTGTAGTAAGTAAATTCAAACGTGTACGAAGACCACTATTAGCAAAGTAAAGACTAAAATAATTGATATATAATTAATAAAATTAATTTTATTAGATGTTTTATATTACTTACGGTAAAAAAAATTCAACAATGATAAGTTCAATACGTAAACCCAAAAAGTTAGTTAATTCTCCTTTTCTTGGAAGACATAGACCACTAATAAAAGCACCAAAGAAAGCATGTATGCCTATACAAGTTCATGTATAAATATCTTTTTAAAATACTCCTCTTTGAAAATAAAAAACAGATACTTGCCCATAACTTCTGTTGTAAATGCAGCAGCAACAAGTAATAATAAACATATCACAACTAAGTAAACATTGGTATCATCATTATGACGTAAATAAAAGTCATGAAGCCTCTTAAGAATGGGTCGAATGATAAAAACCATAATCGCAATAAATGCTAATGTAAGCAATAAAGTATAAAGACCTTGAAGCGCTGAATCGCCTGATGAAAAAGCACTAGCAATCGCTAAAATAACCCATACAGCAATATCTTCAACAGCAGCTAAAGAAATTGTTTGAACACCGATTGGTTTATTCAATAACTCATTTGAATTGAGCAACGTAGCAAGAACAGGAAAAGCAGAAAAACCAAAACCAGACGCTATTTTTACAAAATATTTTATACGTGGAAATTCTTTACTATTTTTCTTACCAACAAATAGAATAAATGCGATTTTATTCGTTTGAAAATTTGAATTCATATCATAGAACCATAAAGCTACTGCACATCCGATTCCCACTAAAAATGGACTTTGATTTTTTTTGTTTTCTTATACGCTTTATAAACACTTACCAGGAAATATAATACTTGCACATGCAATTGGTATTGTAGTTTTCCAACTATTTTTGATTTGGCCTAAGTCAAGTTCAAGTCCCAAAAAAAACATAAAAAATAGTAAGCCTAAATTAGCAATCAATTGAAATGCTGGGAGACTTGATGGCAGCCATACTGTTTCAGACCAACCTCGAATATGACCTATAAAAAACAAAAAAATATTCATTGAGAAAACAAAGAAACAATCTTTTGTATTCAAACCGAGAACAGAAGGACCAAAAAGAATTCCGGCAATAATTTGACCAATCACTTGTGGTTGTCGAATATATGAAAGTAACTTAGCAAGAATTTTACATACAACTAATGTAATAAAAACTTGCGTTAAAAATGTTGCCAAAGGAAGTTTACGTGGATCTTCGAAAAGGACTACCATTATAATGAATTTTAGGGTAAACTATTTTTTCTACAAAAGACGAACAATATTTTGTTTTGATATAGTAAAAAAAACCAATCGTTAGTAATATTTCTAAATTATTCAAAAAGAACATAAAGAGATCACACGTTATCTTGTATAGAATAAAAAGAAAATGTATACTCATATGAAATCATTCAATATGTATATTAGTTACGCATTCTATCACCTCTTAGTTGTACAGGTAGTTTGAGAGACAAGCAAACGGCAATTCAAGAAGAAAAAACGTGCAAACGATCACATGTATTTATCACATGCTATTTCGTGTGAGTCTACGGATGTAATTATATTTTTGATAAGCATCATATTCATGCAAATTAACAGTCTAACAGACGATCATCAAATCTAAAAATAGATTCTACTTATGGAACTGCACTTCATATGGGTTTTTGCTATGTAGAAACTTTGATAAGAATTTTTATTCATAAAATAGAAGTATTTTGAGTTTTACCGACAATATTATCTGACTCTCATTCTAAAATAATTGATACAGTGTTGATTATTTACTGAGATGATATACGAAAAGTTGATTTGTTATGCTATAAAATCAATATAAATGATCTAATAAAAACTTTTGTCGTTCTCATCATATAATTAAGAATCTATTTTTTTAAACGTATTAATACTATCATTATCAAATCACAGATCATTTGGCTTATTTTGATATGATTTACATCGAGTTTTTGATTTTTTGAGATATCGTTAACAAGAAGAGTATCTATGTATCAACGATCATCTAGGTTTTTTCACGTTATTTTGCATGAATTATATCACGAAAACTTGCACCGGTACTCCCAAATCAGCTCTTCTTTGAAAAATCTCTGAAGATTTTTCTATAGAAAATTTATCTATTTTAGGAAATCCGTGAGAACTTATCGGAGATTGTATTAGGCAGAGTAGCCTGGGAGTTATTGTGCAATTCTCTGGTGACAAAAATAGTTTTTCGGTACTAGATCATGTGCTGTGTATGGCGATAGAAACATGGTATTTACAAAGGTACAATAGTTTTCTTGAAGTATGATGTAGTAGTTCCAATAGCCAGGTCGAGAAATACGGATCGCTTCCGACAGGAAAATACCGAAAAACGCAGAAACATGGAAGCAGTATTCCCGCAGAAAATGTTCGCATTTTTTCCGATGATTTCCGGTCGGAATACTACTTTCATGTTCCTGCGATATTCGATATTTTTCTGCCGGATACGTGACTTTTTCCGCATATTTCCTACCGGTTCCAGTGAAATTCGATTATTTCCGGAGGCCCGAATCATCGACATGAGTAGGAACTCAGTGTTGTGAAAGTTATCTTCAACATGGACGATTGACTGATAATTAATTTGACAAAATCTCTATGTCGAAACTTGATCGGTCAAATATTAATTCTGATGATTTCCAAGAATTTGTGTTGGATGTCCACAATATCATATTTAATCAGAAGAATTTGGATTTCGATAATCCAACGCGTTTAAATGACGTAATATATCGAACCATAATCGGCTTGATAAAAGGTAATTGATCACGTAAGCGAAATTCTATAATGCATCAATTGCTTTTAATTCAACTGAACTATGTTTTCTGCAAGTAAACATCTTCTGATGATTCTATTACTTGAATTGTTCAATTACAAATGGAAATTGAGAGTCGAAAATGGAATCTGATAAGACAACATAGGGACAATGATTATTCGACTCTTTTTATTTTATTGATGACTTTATGTCAGAGAAACAAGAAAAAGGCATTTTTTAGTTGAATATATAGGGTGTCCCAAAAGTCCACGAGAAAAGTAAATTCGTAGAATTTCACTACTTATCAAACTTAATCAACCTATTTGGCTGGGTGTGGGTGTTGTGGATACATGAATCGTAGCCAAAATTCACTCACCCACACACCCACACCCTTCTGTTCGTATTAATCGACTTTCAATAGAGGATTGGCACCGTTTCCAGCACGTTATCTTGTGTATTTTCGAAGTCATCTTATACAGTTGAAACTTCATTTATATTCAAACTTGAATTATGCAACTCATGTAATTTGTGTTTTTTAAACGCACTCGAACAACAACAACAACGACAAGAAGTCAATAACGAAAACTGAATGTTTTTTTCTTGTCGAAACAATCTTATGGTACTCATTCGTAACAGTGCTTGCGCGTCATCTTTATTTTTACTCACACTTATTAGGGCCATTTGTAAAACACACGAACACCTAGAAAGGAAAGATAGCTTAGTTCTATTTATACAGGTAGACAGAATTCGATGAGTTGTACTGATAGAAACCTACAAACTTCTCCTTCGACAAGATCCAGAAATATATTTCAATGATACAAGTCAAAGGACGAGAGTGAATATGTTAGTAAATCAATCTATTCGAAAATCTATGAGAAAATTACAGCTAATATCCTTTTCCATAATATTGAACAAGACCTCGGAGCCATTTTGTCTGTATAGATAGAGTGTGGGTGCGGGTGTGGATATCTCTTCATTACACACACCCACACCCTGTTCGAGGGAGAAATTTGTAGATTTCTATCAGTACAACTCATCGAATTCTATCTACCTATATAAATAGACGTAACAATGGAAGGGTTTGTACTGTTGAACTAAGCGGTTCATCATGTGGGTGAGGGTAGGTGTAATCTCATTAAAGTACCATAACCCTCACTCACACTCATACTCACCTTCAAATTTTTCTGTTCTACTTAATTAATATTAAAAAAACTAATTAATAATAATGACATTGAAAAATTATTTCTTACCAAAATATAGCTCGTTCAATTCTGTATTGAATGATATTTAGAAAGATTTTTAATAACTGTTAAATAGGAAATATTTAATCAAATATTAGAAGTATCTTAAATTTTTTCTACTAGGCAAAAATAATTTTTGTTATAAAAATTGGGATAGCCAAGCTTAAATTTTTTTATCATTTCAGATCTATAGTTCGTTCTGAGAGCTATCGAAATCATTATCTAGATATCGAAAAAGTGCCTTAAACATTTTCCTGCCACTTTATATAACTAGCCGAGTTTGTGTCTCCTTTGGAAGTGTTCGTGTATTTTACGAATGGCCACTTGCTGGTCTTGCTCGCTACTCGTTCTTTTTATTACCTACTGATTTATTCGGTTAATACTCATCCAGAATCATATCAATAGGTCTTGCTGGTGCTTTTATGAGCTGCTACACCTACTCGATCAATATATATTACTTTTTTGTTGTAATTTAGTGAAATACTCATCTGTTTCGTTAAGGATGAACATGCTTGTAGGATTTTTTTTAAATAAATAAAAAATAACAAAAAATATTTTTTCTTCTCTTTTTCATTTTCGTTTATTCTATTGTTTGTTGCAAACGAAATAATTGTCTTTTATTTCCTAATTGTGATTCCAAAAGTTACAATAATTATCAATCTACAATAAAGGAAAATAAATGTAATAGTCTTTCGAACCGACAATTGTTCTTTCAATAACTAATCGTGTTACATTAGCACAATTACGTCGTGTTATTTCTCGTGTAAAATCTTTTGTAATAATTCTTAATTCTTCATATCGAACCCTTAATTTGGACAGACGAGGTAGATGTGTTTTGGTTTCATTTAGAAACTGTTCGATGTAATAACCATTTGCCCATGAAATATCAAGGAAAGTAAGATGAGGATATTCAACAATTTCATATGATTGAATAGTGTTGTCAGATAATTTCTCCACATCATATGATAGTGGTCTACAATTCATAACACAAAAGTTTCTAAGCTTTGGAAAAGCTTTACTTATTCGTAGAAAGAATTCATGTTCAAATGAAAACTCATCAAATACACATAAGTCGATGACATGAGTGAATAAAATATTTGGAAATATATTTCCAATATACATGAGCTGAGGAAACTGGAAAGGAAGTGTAAAGACATGATATGTAGCTGTGTTAGCAACAAATTGAACAATATTCGATACTTCTTGATATCCTATGCGCACATAATTTTGTTTAATATCATTATTGGACAAATAACGAACTAAATCATTTCTGTTATTCTTCGTACTAAGATAAAATTTGAATGAATGAAGTCGTGACATATGCATTGAAAATTCATTTATGAGATAAATTGGATCAATGAATATACGTTCGAAAACGAGACACAAATACAAAGTTAATTTTTCCAAGTTTATCATACGACGAAGATGAGATACAATTTTATTATCATATTCTTCAATTAAACCATAATGTATTAATGAAAAACACTTTAGATTAGGTAGATCATCCTATAGAATGAAAAACAATATTATTAAGAAATTTATTTTATAATATTAAAGTATAATCATTTATATCAACTTAATTGAAAACTGTTTCTATTTAGATAACTGTTTTACAATTTAATCCAAATAGACCTTTCATTTCTTATGTTACAGTTTAATTTTCTATAGAGAGACAATTAATTCTATTTAGTAATCTGTAATAATTGAAATATTACATTAATCAATGGATATAGAAAAAGATGACTTCTATTTTCGTTATATTCATTTTTTTTGGTTTTTGCTCGTTTTATTGCGACACTCGGAAGTGCTTACAATGAATGTAGTACAAGAGCACTAAAAGGAAAAGAAAAGAATGAAAAGATAGGGAACATTAAAGGGGGTGATATAGCGAAAGAACGAATAAACAATGCCAGTGAGACGGAGAGAGAAAAACAAGTAACAGATAAGGTAAATGTTTGGTATAAGGAGAGAGGTCAAAGGACTAGCAGCTTTGCACGTCCGTTCTTTCCTATTCTTCTATTATCACTAAGATCAGAGAATTCTAACCAATCCAATATGAGCGAACGATGCTTTGATCTGAAACGTTTAACACATTTCAACAAGAAAAGATGACCCGTACCGTCATTGGCTTGCTTACAAAAATTATCCCAATGAAAGACATCTTCTAGAAATAATGAGTAGCCTAAATCGGAAGAATATATCTTTTTCAATCTTCTCGAGATATAGCGTTTGACATAATTACCAAGCGATTCTTTTCAAGTAAATGTAAAAAGATCTGCTGCGCGTACAAATGCGGCACGATGAACTAAACGTACTGCAACTCTAAACTTTCTTCTAAGTGCTTCTTGATGAGTTGGTGAAACGAAGGGAAAGAAAGAGAAGATCCAAGAGAAATGGGGAAATGTATAAGCGAAAAAACAACTTCTTAAAACGTCTTTGGGCAAATTTTTTTCGAATCACAGCCACTTCAACTTACAGAAAGACCTTTGGATGTTTTCGAGGCTTCTGTTTACGGTAGGACTTATTGATAGCTTATTAGTCCAAGTGTAACCGAGGTACTTGAATGAGTCCATTATTGTAATTTTCTGACCTAGCAAACGTATGTCAACTAATAAATTCTATTTTCTTTGTATTCATCTGACTATTCAATAAATGTTCATCTAATTTCAAACGAGATATGATTGATTATATCATAAAATATATATTTCAAGAAATAACAATTAACAATAGGTAACTCCTACATATGTACATAACTATTAAGATGTTCGCAATTTAAAAGTCAAGCAGACATTTTGTTTTCAGCTTTTCATACATGTTTCAATAGAGCACGAGTAGATGATCATGAAAAAATTTCTTTAAGTCCCAAATAGACAAAAAAATCAAGTAAATCAATTTTTTTGAAAATCGATGAAACTCTGTATTTTACTTTTTTATCAGCTTATGAAACAATTTTATTTGTATGGCAGTGACGAATCTAGGATTTTTTGAATGGGAGCGATTTTGGTCACAAAAACGCGTTTTCGACTTCGTTTGAGATAAAGTCGATTCATTCTTAGGTCTTTTCTGCTGGGAAAAATCGAAAAAAAATTTTGAGAACAGGGGCGATCGCCCCAGCACCCCCTAAATCCGCCACTGTCGTATAGAACAGCAAAAACTGAGTATCGTGCTGCCATTTGTGCCCAATCGAGTGCTCATTAGCCATTTTTGTAAACCTGTCTGCCTTTTTTGGTTAACTGGAGAACTGAAATATTTATCTCATTCGATTCATCACATCATTAGTGATAAAAGCATGCATCGCTTTTCTTTTTCTTTTATCTTCGTTGTTGAGAAACATCATTTTTCCTCAATTCTATCCAATTAGTTTGAGCCGATTTAATGTCATTTTTATATTTAGGAGGAAACATATCTAAGTGTCGCGAATGCCGTTCAAGCCTAGATTTTGGCTATAAGTAAGACTCAATTAGATTAAGAGAAACCTAAAAGGATTCGAGCCCATGGCCAATTGATCAAGAGTTATAATCATTTTAATGAATTTTTTGGGCTTGTTCGTAGGTATTCATTAGAAAGTCAAATTAGTAGATTTCGACCTGAAATTTTGCCCAAAAATAGGTCTGATGATCATTGAAATACCCTGAAAGTTTCAGCATAAACAAACGATCCTTTACCGAAATATTGGATTTTCACGTAAACTCGATTTTTGAGACACGCCAGTGAAACTCGACTAGTTTTTGAAAACTGAATGTTCCGGTAAAGGATCGATCGTTTGAACTAAAACTTTCAGGATATCTCAAGAATCATCGAAATCTAGTAATCTGACTTTCTAGTGAATACCTACGGACATGGCAAAAATTCATTAACATGATCATAACTCTTGATCAATAGGCCATGGGCCTGAATTCTTTTAGGTTTCTCTTAATCTAATTGAGTTCTACTTATAGCCAAAATCTGAGCTTGAATGACGTTCTACACTGAGATATGTTCTCTCATTAGTTTCTGACGCTCTATACGAAAAAGAAGTTTCATTAGCTGAAGAAAATAGTAAAATACAAAGTTTCGTCGATTTTTTTCAAAAAATGATTTACTTGATTTTTTGTATTTTTCGGATCTAAAGAATGTCTTTCATGATCATCTGCTTGCGATCTATCGAAACATGTACAAAAATGTTGAAAAAATAATTCCTCGAGTTTTGAGTTGCGGGAACCTTACTTTGTTTAGATTATTAGAGTAAGATTAAAAAAATTCTTCTATTTCATCACATTAATCAAAACTTAACAATTTCAATTTTTCTGAATGATGACTGGTTATCAGACAAGTTGAAAGAATATGCAAGAACTTTTACATATCTTTTTTTCAAGTCTTTTCATGGTTCTCAAAATTAGAAAATATATCATTCGCTTCTAAACACTTGTAAGAGCAAATTTTCTTTAAGACCAGTTTCGACTTTGAGACTAAAATCGGTCTTACATATTTCTATTGCTTTTCTCAGAATTCTTCATTGTTTCCAATTTATAGGTGAGATTTTATTCGTTTGAGAAGCTCAAAAAGATAAAACATACTTACTAAATTATGAACAACTGATGAATCAATATCCATTTGATATAATTGAACAATCAATGTACTCAACTGTTTGAGACGACCATCAAGTAAACAAACAAAATCAGTAAAAGTTTGCACATTAATACATAAATAAGTAAGAGTTGAAGAAGAAAAAGTATTTGATGGTAAATAACGAATTGACAAGCTTGGATATACAAAATTTGATGACGTAGTAACATTCAGATGCTCTAACTTTTCGCAGTAAGTCAAAATATGTGCGTACACTGTTTTTGTATAAACTTTCGATGATATTATCTCATACGCATCATCTTTATGAATAAGATCAAGTTTTGTAATTTGTTCTTTGAGGGTATGTTCAAGCGATGAATTATCTAAAAAATAAAAGACAATTACGAAACATTGTATTATCTATTCTTATTGTAATCTTTCAATTAATGAAATTATAGAATATATGTTTACCTGT
>CAJNOL010002962.1:13080-28693 GCA_905250125.1 Rotaria sordida | reverse complement strand
AGAATACGTTCTCAAATCAAAAACCAAGCTAAGTAATATTGTATAAATTTCCTGAGTTGCTATTATTTTCATTAATCACGATTTTCCTTCTTTTCATTCCTAATAACAATTTTCATATGAAACATGTTATTGAATGCTTTTAAATAATTTGAAAGACTTTTAAATCGACTCATTAGTGATATGTCTCAACATACACGAGTCGTAGCAGATGACTATAAATGTTTTTTCGATCGTTGCAGAAAGTATAAGTGAAAATTATTTTGTGCATGTATATATCTACTTAGATGTACCTAAAAAATGACTTGGATCTCCATACTTTATACAATCAAAAAGATTTTAATTGTTACCGCAGACCGTTTTCGACTATGATACGTATAACTATGATATCAAAACCGAAAAAAAAATTTTTTCCGCAAAAGTGGTAGAAACCCCACGGATTCACCCTATTATGTCTCTGAACGTACTTTGAAAAATACATTTAGTAATCCTGTGTTATTGTTGGCACAACTAGGCGTCGCTATTACTATTGGCTTTTTGATAGGACTTGTATTTTTGGATTTGAAAAGAACTATTGATCCAGGTGTACAAGATCGTTTAGGTGCTATATTTATGATTGTTGCAACACAAATGTTTAGTACAATGACAGAATTGGAAACATTAATTAAAGAACGTGCCTTATTTGTACATGTAAGTTTTTTCATTTCAGTTGATGATACAAAAACCAAACAAAAAAAAGAAATATTTATTCGATAGGAACACAGCAGTGGCTACTATCGAACATCAACATTCTTCTTAACTAAAGTCTTATGGGATATATTACTAGTGAGAAGTTTGGTCTCAATTATATTTTCAATGATTGTTTACTTTATGACGGGTTTAGACCGAAATGTTAATAAATTCTTTATTTTTCTTCTTACAGTTTTTTTCTCAAGTCTTTTTGGATCAACAGTATGTCTTTTTGTAGCTGCTACAGCAAGTCATTATGGTAAGTTTTCTTTTTCTTTTTCTTTTTATGTTTCTGATAAAGAAGATTAGAGAAAAAACTTCAAAAAGTAATGCTATAAACAATTAAGAATTTAGTAATGTAAGATATAACATATTGATGGCATTATCTATTTCTTTTTTAGGTGTTGCCTTGATTCTTGTTATACTTATCTATTTGGTAATGATGGTCTTTAGCGGGTTTATAATTGCATTGAAAAGTATGTTCGATTGGTTGTCATGGATTCATTGGCTCAGTGCTTTTCGATATGCATCCAATATGCTAGCAATGAGTGAATTTCGAAATCTTACATTTTGTTTGGCCAATGATACACATATTTGTCCATTGACAGGATTAGAAGTTTTGCATGAAAAAGATATGAATTTTACGACCAAATGGGATTTATGGAAAAACTATGTGGTTTTGTTAATTATGACTGTTGTATTTCTGATTTTAACTCATGCTCAACTTCTAAGAATTAAAAAGACCAATTAACAGTATATTTAAGACAAAAAACATTGAACAGAAATGTTTTTCGCTATTTTAAATAAACTTTCTTCGATAAAAATCGATATTTTTTTCAAACAAACTTTGAAATGATTTTCTTTCAAAGTATGCAAGAACATTAGTTACATGCATCATGTGCTACTGTTCACAAGCATTCTTTTATGAGATTTTGGAATCTACAATTGCAAAACATTTCAAAGCTATGTGAAAGTCGCTGTTTATGGAGAACGTTGATCATGAGGGAAGTGTCTGATGAATTTTGACAAGCAATATATTACATCCTTAGCTTTGTAAATAACGAAATATGGATAGGCAAGTAAGAAAAAGTTCTATTGAAAAATGATAAATATTTATATTTGAAAATTTATGACAGATGAAGAGTGTGAAAGGATAACTCCTTTATTCGTTCACAGAATATTATGTAGAATAAAATCATTCATTAGAGAAGAAAGATGAAAGACTTTTAAGCTAATCAAAGATGAGCACAAGACAGGAGGTCCTGTCCTGCCGCTCGCCAGGACAAAGACAGCGATTATAACAGGACCGAACAGGACAGAAAAATTTCTCGTGTGAACTTTTATGTCTTGTATTTGAATATAGTAAACAACAAATTAGGTCTAACATAAATAATAGTACTTAGCGTGTACCAAAAGTTTGTATCCCGAGATTACTTAGGCATATAGTAAGCTTAAGAAACTTTCTTTCTCTATGGTCTGATAGAGAAAAAAAATGCTCTATTTTCCTATGCTATTTGATCATAATTCAACTAATATTATGATAATAAATTTTCGATAGGACTTTTTTCGTGATCATTTGTGCTCATAGTACTAGATTACAACAGATGAAGCAGGTTAGTTTTCAATCCCTCAATCTATTGTATTAATAACTAAACTATACCATAAGATGCAGCGTGAAAAGCTTTACAACTTACATAAAATCACTTCCTTTATAGTTGCACTTTTTGTTTTCCAAATAAACAAAGTTTTCAGGTGCCAAATTTTAGGCATTGCAAAAATTGGTCGCGCAGAATTTTCCTTCTTTTGAAAACAATTACAATAAGCTTTACTATGAAGATTGTAGAACTTTTCGTGCTGCATCTTGTGGTGTATTTTGTTTTCTTTTGATAAAGCATATCAGGTAACGAAACGATGAGATAACAAAAAATGAAGTCCTGTATCAAAAAAATTATCAATTTTGCATAGTTACAGTTTGATTGCCCAAAATTTTGTCCATTTTGAAAACGAAAAGTGTAACTATAAAATAAGCAGTCTAATGTAAATTGTAGAGCTTTTCACACTGCATCTTATGGTATATTTTAGTTGTTAATACAATGTATGAAGGGATTGGATACTGCAACGCAAATCTTACCCGAGCACAAATGATAACGAAAAAAGTCTTATCAAAAATTTATTATCATAATATTAGTTGAACTATGATCAAATAGCATAGGAACATAGAGCATTCGTTTCTCCATCAGATTATATAGAAAGAAAGTTTCTTGAAGCTTACTATATGGCTAAGTAACCTCGGGATACGAATTTTTGGTACGTCCTAAGTAATATTTGCTTTGATCAACGATAGTCAGATTAAGAACTCTCGTGATCGACTCTCTGTCGCTCGAAAAAAATGGAATGAATTAGAAAAACAAACTGGACAAAGTTGTCATATACTATCCTATCACTTGTCAGGACACAAAAAGTCAGCAGGACACGACGCGATTTTGATTTTTGTCCTGTCCTGTCGCCCGCCAGGACAGAGCTGGCTAGCAGGACAGGACGAAAAATCTTGTTCTGTGCTCATCTCTGAAGCTAATATGCTTTCAATATGTACAATAAAAGTTTGATGCTTTTAAGGCCTTCCCTCCTCAATAAAAGTCAATTTTCGTCAAAAATTTCGAAATTGAGATATATGCATGGAAAGATAGCCCGTCTTCAGATATTTCAAAAACAATATTGGTTTTCCTTTGGCATCTCTTTTTTGGCCAAGATTTTCGACGATTTTTAGTGACCTCTTCTTGAAAAATATGCTTATTTTTAAAAAAACGAAAAATGTTTTTCGTTTTTTCTCGATTTATGATTTTTTGATTTTGGGACAAGGAATTCTTAGTCCCGGCTCGGGCAATATATTTAAATTTTTTTTTTGTTTGAAAGAGCGCGTCGAGATGCAGGTCACCACAGAGTCTTTTTTTAATTAAGCTTTGTTTTTTATTATATATACAGACACTTCTGTGACTGGACACCCATTTTTGGCGCGTTTTTTGAGTCATTGGACTTGTGATCTCCTTTCTCCGCTAAAAAAGTAAGAATCTTTAAAAAAGAACTCTGTAGTGCTCTGCATCCTGACATACTCTTTCTAACAAAAAAAAAATTTAAATATGTTGGACGGATCTGGACTGAGAAATCCTTGTACTAAAATGACCTATTTTTGACCCTTGTTTGGTGAATATTTCCGTCAAACGTTGTGGTATCGAGCTGAAAATTTTACTACAGCCTCCCCACATCAGTCCCAACATATGCTCCAAATTTCAGCTCATTTGAACGTACCTGGACTGAGATCGATTTTCGAGTGGGGGAGGCCTTAAAAGCTAAATATAATATAATCATTAACTGTACATAATTGTTTCAGTCGGACTTACATGAAGAGTACAGTTAAGTGTTTCATCAACGGTCATTGTAGTAACGGAATTATTATATTCACGGCGGTACTTACGTGCGGATAAAATTGTAACCAATTGGCATTTAGCAAAGAATTCATAACCATCCTCGACGACTTGCGCAACGTATTATCTTTGAAAGACGATTCTTCCTTAGTGTGATACTATTAAGGTTTACAATTGAATCTTTCGGATCCCCTGGTAGACTCGCATTGATATGTGAAGATATTAATTCGGATTTCAGAAACATTTCAAATTCTGAAGTCATACAAATCACTAAGCTTTTGTTATGTGATGTTTTTGATCGATATAAGAGATTGTGTCTAATAGAAGTCAGCTTAAGAATGCTCTATCATGTCTCATGTCTCAATCCAATAGTGATTCAACTGAAAATTTCTTTGTAATAAGGTATAGAAAAGTGAATCGACTGATCTGATGAGCACGACAAATAAGATCTAAATCATTGCTTTTCAAGAACTTTCATACGACATCGACGGTGTGGGTGTTCCATCCTCTTTTCGAGATCCACACCCACACCCACACCTACACCCACACCTACACCCACACCTACACCCACACCCACACACCCACACCTACACCCACACCTACACCCACACTCACACCCACACCCACACCCTCCAATCCTACCATAAGAGTCAGTTATTAATGAGGAGCCAAATAGCCTATTATAAGTGCATACTTCATTGAGATTTAATCGAGATATTTCACAAAAGGGTGCGGATGTAGGTGTGAATGCCCTCTAAATAGACGCGCACACCCACAACCACACCCACCCACACCCACCCCACACACCCACCTAAAATGGCTATGGTTCCAGTAAAAACGAGTTTTCTCAACACAGAAAGGGAAAGAAAAAGAAGGCGATGCGTAACTTTTTTACTGGCGATGTGATGAGTGGAAAGTGATAAAATATTTGGCTTTATCACTCACGTAGAAAAACTATTGTCTGTTTAAAAATAAAACGGTTTCCGCTATTTTTCGAATACCTTGAGAATGGAAGCAGCTAGCGAGCTGTGGTTTTCACCAGTCGAAAGAGACGACACTAGGATATCTTTTTCTTCAATATCGTATAAGACAGAATCATTTTAAAATGAAACATTTTTACAAAACATCAAGAAAACGCACAAAAATTATCTGTCGTTTATAAGAAATTTTGACAAAAACTAAGAAAATTTGCTTAAAAATTAAGAAAAATTCATACTTTTCGCGGGAGTAAATAAAGAATTTGATTTACTTAACATTATCATGCGTGAAGATGATCATTCAGATTATGACTTAAATTATAGATTGGAGGTTCCTCTATCCAGATCACAATATCAAAACCAAAATTGATCAGAACGGAAGACCGTTTTCATGACTTTTTGCAATGTTTTGCAGAAATGAGTGGTTTCAAAATGATTTCGTCTTATACAATATTGGAGAAAAAGATGTCCTGGTGTCGTCTCTTTCGGCTGGTGAAAACCGCAACTCGCTAGCTGCTTTCGTTCTCAAGTTATTCGAAAAATGGTGGAGACCATTTTATTTTTAAACAGGCAATAGATAGGTTTACAAAATCGGTCTATACGAAGTGTACTCGTCGTGATCCGAAACGCTACTGCCAATAGAGTTTTGGGCCTATAGTCGATTTAACAATCTTTTTATACTCAGTTTTTGATGCTGAATCTGAAAAAAATTATTTTCAGAAGCTGAAAACAAGAAGAACATGGAAAATTTTGCACATTTTGAGAAAGTTTTGTTTTTTGAAAAAATCAGCATCCTTCGAGTATTCCGTATTTTTCGACTGGAAGGAAGAATTTACTAAGGCTAAAAAGTACATATTCGTGATCAGCAGCTCAAAGTCTGTCAAATGATGTAAAAAGAACGCGAAAAAATTGACTTGGTTTTTGCTTTGCCTGCACCTTTCCGTGCAGTCGAGAAAGAGGGTACATGCAGTTATTGTTTGTAAACAATTAAGTTTTCTCTTGAAGTTTGAAGCATTTGTTTAGCTTTATCCGGCATTGTATAGCCAGTCGTAAGAAAGAGCAGTGTCTTGTTTCCGAGCAATGTTGCAGCAAACAATTCGAATCCAGCCTCATTTATGCGGTTATTATCAGAGATATCAAGCTCGGTTAGTGTCCAATTTTTTAACAAACTCTCAGCAATCGCTTGTGCACCATCATTACTAATGCAATTATTACGAATGTTCAGATAAGTAAGAGTTTTATGGGTTCGAAGCATAGTAGCTAACGCTTGAGCACCTTCGTCGCCTATCATTTCGTGGTTATTTGAAAGATTAAGACGACTAAGTGTTCGATTCGTAGATAAAACGCTGCCGAATAGGATGGTACACGCATCAGTCATTCGACATTCAGACATCGTTAGTTCTCTAAGAGTACAATCTTCTGACAAATACTTGCTTAAGTAGTCGATTCCAGCTGAAGTGCATGTTATTGCACAAAGCGAAATATGGATGAGCGATGTATTCATGCGCAATGCATTCGTCAGTTGCTCCAGATGAGAATCTCCAAAGTTATTGTCACCCAATTGAATGCTGGCCAGCGTCCGATTTGTCTTCAGACTTTGGGCTATTAATCTGATATCTTGCTCATTCAGTCGGATTGCCGAAATGTTCAGATCGATTAGGGTTCTATTAGTATCTAACATGTTCGCAATCACGCGCCCTACTTTGGCTTCAGATCTATTGTTTTCTTCGTTGTTGCATGTGTAAGTCGCGATATTAAACTGAAGAATAGTTTCATTTACAGAAAGTGCCTCGATTATCGTTTGAATGCCATTGAATGACAGTTTGTTATGCGCAAGTGAAAGTCGAATAAGTCGACATGTTTTAATGATCTCACAGAGGATGGAACTGCTCTTATCTGTTACTTTGTTGAAATCAAGGCAAAGGTCCTTTAATATGTATTGAGTTCGCTTGCAGAGACCACTGCTGACTATTGCCATACACTCATCATCCAAATGCGACCATGAAAGATCAACATGTGTCAATGTTCGACTCGTACAAAGTAGCATACTCAGCTCAGCCACAATTGTTTTAGAGAATTCGAAATTTCTTCGTCCAAATTCGACTTTTCTCAAGATCGGACTATTTTTTAAGGCGATTAACAAATGTTTCATCGCCTCTTCAGACATTATTAATTTCGCTAGACGAAGTGAAATTAGGCATTTAATCGAGTGTAACCATTCGATCAATGAAGTAACGTTGATTTCGTCTTTGAAACTTCTTGACTGATACTTTACGTGGTTTAGTCGATCACTTGTGTTGTAGTCCAATGGCCAAGAGCTGTTAATATAGATCTTCTTAGGTGGTCTTTGCCAAAGAGTATCGATCAACACTTGACTCAAGTCGAATGGAAAACGGACATCGACTAAAGACACTGCGTAATACCTTAATCCATTGTTCAAACATCGAATCAAATCGGTTATTTTGCGAGAATTTACGTATAAAAGTCCTAATTGCTTGTCGAATTCGATACCATTCTCGTAGAGTTGCCTTATCAGATTTAACTGTTCTTTTGGATAATGTTTGTTACATAACCAACGAACAGAGTCATCGTTATTTACAAATCGATACAAATCAGGAAAAACTCTCTGATTGGATAGAGTCATATAAGTTAATAATTTCGCAGTGTTAACTTCGCCACAGTTTTCTTCTATTAAAACATTCAAGACTCTTTCCATTTTTTCCAAGCCTTTTTGGTAGTCTTCACACAATATATTGTCACAGTTTTCGTAATTTTGTCTTTGAAGAATATGTTTGGCGACTGGTACCATGTATTCGTTCAAATATTTTTGGTAGTTCTTAAAGAAAACACAAGGATTCGGTATAGAATAACCTGGATAAGTGGAAAAATGGATTTGGTCGCTCGAACATTCACAGATGACGTGCAAAAGATATTTATTCTTCCATGGATTCCCATCATTCCATTCGTATGCAGGATCTGGAAGAACGATAAATAGTTTCGGTATATCATCATTATTTTCATTTGCTTTATACACATTTTCAAGTGTTCGATCTATTGATATATTAATAGAGTTTTCATCAATCGTGTTTTCGAAAAAGTGAGGATTTGCTTCTGCACAAGGTACTGATTCGTTCCTATATGTTTCATCTATCATCGGCGTCTCATTTTCCCGGTTTCTATGATGATCTTCGTCATTTTTTTCATGCAGTTTTTGATAAGTCTTGTCTAGTAATCTTTTTATCTCATCAATTCCATGGCTACAGCTTTCAATGATGATACGTCGTGTTTGTGCAATGAATAGTACCGGTTCTTGATAACTTTTCATTTCTGTCTCGATGATGTTCAAACGTTCTTGGATCGATATGGGCAGAGAAAACAATGCATGTAGTCGTTGCTCTTCATCTTCAAACTCAGAGGACAATGATATATCATGTCTAGTTACTTCATGTCTTGCACGGCGTATCATAGCATCATAATGAATTCTCACGAGATCTGTATGATGTTGTCGCATCTTTTCATCCATCCTTAGTATTTCTTCCATTTGTGCTTCTTCTAGATGTTTCTGTGCTTCGCAGATCACACCGTTTTCACGCTGCAATAGATCACATTTGAATCTTGTCCATGATTCTTTCTCGATTATGGCAGTAAATCGATTCGTCAAGTACTGTTCGATGAGTTTATTAGGATTCGGCAGCTTATCACGATTTATGACCTTGATAAGTTCGCCCATGAAGTCAGCAAGTTCAGCTGGTTGCATGAACAAATTTTCAGCATTGCCTTCAAATAATCGCTTCCCGCCACTTGTTAGAAGAGCTCTGATTGCAGTATTGATCGATTTAAAATATTCTTCTGACTCTTCCTTCTGGAGTAATGTATATACGTCAAGTAATTGATCGTTTTTCATCAACGACCCTGGTAAATAATCAATATTGATTGTGTCTATTTGTGGTAACATACGAGTGATATATTCATATTGTTCTTTCAGTCTTTGATTGTGAGCACTTGATAAATTGTTGCGCTCGTCATTAACACTGAATATTTTATGAAGCCATTCTTCTTTCGAAATTTCGATATCATCACCAGTGTCAGGATCAATATGTAAAAACTTGGGTAGATCTAATGGTAATAACCACACGTTTGGTAATACATGAAATGATTTCATGAATTCGAATCGACGTAATGCAAGATAGAGACGATCACATTGAAACCGATCTATACGAGCAGGACGAAGAACGACAACAAATGCTGTACTTATAATCATGCAGAAAAAATACAAATTAGCAGCTGTGTTCTCATCTAAATTATCCATTCCTTCACAGTCGAGAACTAGAATTGAACCTTTTGTTTGCTCATCTTGATCAGGATGTCGAAGTGGCTCGCACCACATCCAAACACCTTGTGTTACTGCATTGGTACCGGCGCCACTTCGAAACCAGAGTAAATCTGTACCGTGCGGCTCTTTTTCTAAAGCTGCTACAGTAACTGTTGCCAATTTACTTTTACCAACACCCATGTTACCTGCATAGACAATAATAGAAATGGGTGCTTCAAAACGATCAGAAATAATCTGTTGTGCCTGTTGATTAATCTCTAACTGAGGCACATATTGAGGATTCTTGCGTTCTTCATCTGTTGGTGGAATACATCGAATTAGTTGAATGCAGCCTTGCTTTTCATGGTTTTGATCACGTTGATGTGCCATCTCGCAGAACCAATATTGACAATTACAAGTAAGAAATGCGATAACCGGTAGATTGTAGAATGTGATGTTTTTCAGAAGTGACTTTGATTGTAAGAGTTGAAACTTACAATGATAGTTATGATTCTGTAAATACAATAAAAGACAATAATCATGATACTACAATACAACGTACAATAACAATGTATAAAAGAGTGTTTGAAAGTGTCACAGGATACAAATCCTTCTATGATATTTTAAAGTAGCTTATATATTCCTGCAAAGAATATACAAAAGGATATCTAGCATGTATCCGCCTGGATGGTGAACGCGTCTCCTCGCTGATATTGTTGTTACGACAGTCAGCATCTAGATATGTGGATGCGAAGTGTGAAGTGTATGTGGGACTGCCGTTGTAGGTATTAGTATTGGTGTGTTCATTTCACCCGCATCTATACTCTCACGCGTACGTCCTCGGACACACGTACTACATACGCACTTTTGCGAACAAACGACAGGTGACTAGCTTAGATGGCATTGGCTTAGGTGCAACATATTTTTCTTACTAACTTCTCTGACACAAAATTCTGTGATACCAAAGTACGAAGGAATTGTTTTAAAATATATTTCCTTTTCCGTTGACCGATATTGCTAGAACCACTCTCTAATACTATTCCGCTCGCCTTTAACCTATTTTTCTTCTCCTTTGAGCTATATCCGTAAAAATAGATCCTCATATAGCTATTTCTCATTTCTCATTTAGTGTATTTTTTATAACTATATTCTGCATCTGAGATATAAAGGCTAAAAGACCATGCATCGCAATTTGTGCGAGACGATATTCATCACATTCTAATTGTGACGCACCTGATGCGATACTTAAACCTATGACACAAAGTACGATGGAATGCTTTTTTAAAGTGCTACTGTGCAAAGTCGCTAGATTCATAAATGCAAATCGAAAATATAGAAAAGGTCTTTAAATCAGAACTATTATGTGTGTGAGTTAATGCGTACAGTTATTGTAAATGTGACTGTGGTTGCAGTTCAAATAAATTTTTGACGCATGAAGCTTTGAATCGCAATTGCTACAACGTGCAAACATAGGATCACATTTGATAATGGTTCGACACGAGTCGCAGACCATCCAATCAGTCTTTCCGCAATAGTAGTACAAATTACCTTTCCTATTCGAAGTACACTTAACATGTAACATATTATATACCCCGCCGCGAGTTCCACAGTTCTTGCAAGGAGGCACGCCAACTCTCCATGGGCATCGGTTAGCTAGCGATTCATTGATTCTTTTTTCGTGTTGGAGATTCTCTTTTTTTACTTTCATAAGAGCCATAGCGTCATTCAATAAATTTTTTACTTCATTTGCCTGAAGGCACATGTCTTTTATAACGAGCTGGTGTTGCACTCTTTCAATTAACGATATTGGTTCATGATAATTACTCATTCTCGTTTCAATATTATCCAAGCGATGTCGAATGAATGTTGGGAGACTGTTAATTGCACGTTGTCGTTGACTATCATCCTGGAACTCGGAGATCAATGCTGAATCCAAGCCAAGAATTTCGTGTCTTGTGTGACAAATGATTTGGTCAATATGTTCTTTGCAAAGGTCTGTACGTTTCTGTTTTACTTCTCCAATTATGGTAGCTATTTGTTCATCACTTGGCGGTTTTTGAAGTCCACTCAATTTTTCACATTGTTTTGTCACATAATTCATTAAATCATGTTCAAATCTGGTCACGTATTCTTTCTCTAATTCAGCCGTAAATCGATTTGTTAAATATTGATTGATTAGTTCATCAGGATTAGGTACTGGATCTCGATTGATGACCTGAATCAGATCATCCATTAATTCAGCAAATTCAGAAGGGCGAACAAACATATTCTGGGCAATGCTTCCCAGAAGCCGCTTGCCACCATTTGCTAGAAATTTTTTAATTGCAATGGTAATCGATGTTGCATACAGATCTGATTCTTTACTACGAAGTAACGAGTATGTATCAAGCTTTCGAGAATTACTGTGAAGTGATGGTGGCAAATGGTGAATATTAGCGGCTCTTATTTTCGGTAAGATATCAGTGATATATTTATATCGGTTTTTTAACGCTTGAGTTTCGTCGTTCGATAGGCGGTTATTCTCTTCGTCGACGGTGAATATATTGTTTATCCATTGTTCTTCCGAGATAGGGACATCTTCACTGGTTTTAGGATCACTATAGACAAACTCGGGTAAGTCCAATGGAAGTAACCATAAGTTCGGTAATACATATTGTGCTCGCATCCGTTCGAATCGGTACAATGCCTGATAGAGACGATTACATTGATAACGATCAACACGAGAAGGGCGAAGAATGACAACGAATGCTGTACTTATCAGCATGCAAAACAAGTATAAATTGGCACCTGTGTTCTCGTCTAAATCGCCCATCCCTTCGCAATCGAGAATTAGAATTGAGCCACTCTCGTTTGTTTCTTGTTTAGGATGTTGAAGTGGTTCAGACCACATCCAAACACCTTGCGTTACTCCATTAGCTCCTGCACCACTTCGAAACATTTGTGCAGTTTGATGATGCTGTTCTTTCTCCAATGCAGTGATAGTCATCGTTGCTAACTTACTTTTACCAACGCCCATATTGCCAACGTAAACAATTACTGAAATGGGTGTTTCAAAGCGTTCAGCAATAATCTGTTTCGCTTCTCGATCAATCTCTAACTGTGGTACAAATCGAGGATTCTTTCGTTCTTCATCCGTGGGTGGAATACATCGGATTAATTGGATAGCACGGCCTTCTTGATAATATTGCTGTTCTTGTATGTTTTGACTTGCCATTTCCCACAATTACTGTTAAGAATTTTTAAAGCAAAAAAAAATGGTAATTGTAGTAGAATGTATCGAAAGTGATATTTCTGTAGAGTGGCTTCGGTCTTAAGAGTCGAAAAGTGGAGTAGTAGTTACAGTTTTCTAAATATATTTCAGCACTCATTCTACTGCAAAAAGAATCTTTCTGTTTGCTATATTCGGTTCTAACAGACAATATGTTTTATTTTATAGAATTACTGTGCTCTTAGCAAGCGACAGACATTCATCAACTGCAGAGTGACTTGTATGCAATGTGATAGGGCCTAAGGTAGAATTCTCGAGTCCCTATTCGATCACAATCAACTATCTTCTTTTGTTCCAGAACAACAACCCATACTATTCGGACCGACTACTAATTGAGCTAGTACTTCATGTTAGTGGATGAACCAATACAAGTTGCTCTCTTGCGCCCAGCCACATGATATGGTTATCGAATCCAAACATGCACTACAGATTTAGGTGTGGTTCAGAGCCACAATATTTTACATATAGCATATGCAGTCGTCTGATATGTCTCCCCTATAATTGTGGAGAGCCGTGTGGGGTTTCGCGCGATGTCTTACCTAATAGATACAGAGTGTTTTATAAGTTTTGAGGCGTGACAAAATTAGTTTATTTGCAGACAGAGAATAACTCCTAACCGAATGTAGTTTATATGAGATTTAAGTACTCATGACGACCTTTCAAATGACATAAAACTCAATGACATCTTCTCTTGTAATAATAAAAATACAACTATGAGAACATAATGATAAATTGTTCGAAATCAACCAACAATTCGAGTCTCCTATTATAAGTGATGATAAATAGTTAATGATTTTTTTTCATACTTTTTCTTAACATAGAGGGCTAAAATTTTTATCACATATACATCTAATCACGGTCTTTTATTTATGAAAATTTTAGCCTTCTATGTTAAGAAAAAGTATGAAAAAAAATCATTAACTATTTATCATCACTTATAATAGGAGACTCGAATTGTTGGTTGATTTCGAACAATTTATCATTGTGTTCTTATAGTTGTATTTTTATTATTACAAGAGAAGATGTCATTGAGTTTTATGTCATTTGAAAGGTCGTCACAAGTACTTAAATCTCATATAAACTACATTCGGTTAGGAGTTATTCTTTGTCTGCAGATAAACTAATTTTGTCACGCCTCAAAACTTATGAAATATCCTGTATACACTGAGTGAATATAATTCCTACCTAGCTATGTCAATCGTTAGGGCTTTCTTGGTTTTTCTCTCCGAACAGAATCGAAAGAAACAATGTTGTTCTTACACTTTTTTCCACCACTTTATGCATCAAATAGTGAAAAAGTGTTTTGACTACAACTTGTTATTGGATCAACTTCAGCCGATAATTGTTTCATACTTGACATCAAAGTACTTGGCGTAGCAAACTCACGCAATTTCAGCTGAAATCTCAGGTTATCACTTTGGAATTTTCTCTTGTAAGTAGAAAACAACATCCATCGCTATATTAAAAGATATTTTCTGTAAAACAAAGAAAAATAAAGGTAAACTGAATTCTCTTACTGTACTCTTCTCCATAAAAACTTCAATAGTTATCAATGAAGCAAATCACAAACAGGAAATACAAGTAAACTAATTTAATATCACTCTTCGCATGAAATGCTCATCAAATACCTACCGGATTAAGCTAAACGAATGATTCACTTTCTCTCATAAGATCCAGAAAAATCGTCCTCAAAATTAAGAGAACAAAACAAAACCAACTTATTCGGTTTATTTCAATAGGATACTAAACAACTCTCAGAATAACTAAATGAGAAAAAAAGCAAGATAAATTTTCTAATCAAAGTTCCATTCTAATATGCACAAGGTTGTTTAGGATAATTGCATCATGATAACGAAAATTAAATTAAATTTTCCATTTCTCTCAGAATAAAAACATGAAATACGAACATGGTTATTAGAAGAACAAGACATAAGACTAACGAGGGAATATTCCCAAGTGTCACATCGCTTTTGAGTCGAGCATATGCACACTATGTAGATCCTAATGATCTATGAATTTTCTGAAAAAAGTTCGTGCCGCTAGCTTATTATTGCTGAGATACTGCCTTTTTACTGTATGTTTAAGAAAAAAGAGCTGTGGTCCCCCTCAGGGACACTTGAAAAACTGAATTTCGAATTTCGACTTCAAACTTTGCATAGATATAGGTCTCAATGAGAATAGTTTATTGTGAAATTTTCAGCTCTTTTCGTTGTTTCTATCCTAAAATACAGTCATATTAAAATTGCTTCTATCTACCGACAGATCCGATGTTCTTATCTCAGATTAGGAGCAACCAAAAAATCGAAAACCTTCACAATAAACTATTCTCATCGAGGCCTATATATGTGCAAAGTTTCAGGCGGGAACTCAGAATTCACTTTTCCTGATGTTCCTGAGGGGGACCACGGCTTTTTCCAAACTATATAGTAAAAATGTTGTATCTCAGCAACAAGAGGCTAGCGGCACGAACTCTTTTTAGAGAATTCATAGCTCATTAGGGCCTACATAATGCCCATACGCTCGACTCAAAAGCGATGTGCCACTCGGGAATGTTCCCTCGTAAGTTATTCAATTTTTTTAATAAAATGCGAAATCACTTTCGGAATAACTCAATAATGAAAAAGAAAAATTAAACAAGACTAACCTTTTAGTTTCTTTCTCAGAAAAATGACGAGCAATACTCGGAATAACCAATTGAAAAAAAGAAAACGAGAGCGTTTTTTTTATTCTATTGCTTCTATAAAATCTCTGGCGACTATGGAAACAAGAAAAATAGAAAAGAAGTAAACTAAACCAGCTTCCTCCGTTTTACTGTTAGATTTTTCTCAGAAAAATGACGAGCAATACACGGAATAACCAATAAAAAAAAAGGAAAGTATTTTCTTTTCATTCTATTTCTTCTGTAAAA
>CAJNOL010002961.1:0-28710 GCA_905250125.1 Rotaria sordida | reverse complement strand
CTGTGATCGAAAGATAGAGCGTGGACAAAAACAGAACCGAATTCCGTTTAATTATCTTTGCAATAGCTGAGTTGGCTTTCTTGTTTCCTTATGTTTTATATACCACTTTGTAGCTCGTGAAATTCTCTATCGAATGGTATATAATAGTTGGGGTTTTATTTGACTATGACAGGAAAAGTTTTTTACGAAAGCGGAGATAGGTCGATCTTCGCATAGGGAAAAATGACTATTTTTGCAATAACTCAGCAATGGCTCGGCCAATCATTCTCATCTTCTTCTCTCGACCGAGATATTGTTGAGACTAAGCTGTGTAGAAAATTTCATCGTGATCGGACTCTCCTTTCAAAAGTTATCGTGTAAACGGACGGCCGGACACGCTGACCGATTCTAGAGTGTACTCACTTTTTGAGTACACAAAAAGCAAAAGAAAGTGCTTTTCTATACAGTTTCTCGTTAAACTATAGCGTCGCCCACCGGTGGACGACATCGCCTCGAATGTGTTAAGCATTAGAAATTTGATTTAATAAGGCATTAGATAACATATACAAAATAAAAAGTTATTATGAAAAAATGTTTTGTCGAATAGGAAAATAATAAAAGTCTATTGTTCTCGATCTTCATCATTGATTTCACTATGAATAGGTTCTTCATCTTCATGTTCAGATTCTCGATTTTCATCTTCTTCTTCACGATTTTCATTTTCCTCTCCACGACTTTCATCTTCTTCTCCGCGGTTTTCATCTTCTTCTTCACGATTTTCATTTTCTTCTCCACGATTTTCATCTTCTTCTCCGCGGTTTTCATCTTCTTCTTCACGGTTTTCATCTTCTTCTCCACGATTTTCATCTTCTTCTCTACGATTTTCTTCTTCAAATTCACGATTTTCTTGTTCGTCTCCACGATTTTCATCTTCTTCTCCTCCACGATTTTGTTCTTCTTTTTCTTCTTCTTCTTGTTCGTTTTCACCTTCGTCTTGTGTTGTTCGATAATATTCATTGGTTGGTTCTGTTTCTCTTGATTGTTGTCTATCAGCATCCATAGAATCATTGAGATTTTCAGCACAACTTTCTTTGATAACTCGGTGAGCAGCTAATAGATGTTTATGTTGAGCAAGACGAACTAAAAAATAATTTTTATATACTTCATTTTGAATTTATATTTAAACATACCTTTATTACGACTTTCTTGTTTAGCAACTTCTGGTATAAGAAAACTATGAACTAATTCAGCTACAATACCTTCCGATTCAAGTTGAGTTCGTCTTTAAGTAAAAATGAAAATTTACATAAATTAATTTTTAATTAAATTTACTTTGATTCCATTTCATGCGCAATATCATCGATTGCTGTAGCTTGTTGTTGAATTTCAATACGAGCTTGTTCAGTAGCTGTTTCAAAAGTACTTGCAAGAATAACATCTTCTAAATATGTATCAACTGTAGTTTGTGTCATTTTTAGCATCTAAAAAATTTTCAAAAAAAAGATTGTTTCAAAAACAAAAAATATAATATGAGATAAAACAAACTTGTTTAAAAAGTTCATCTTGTTCACGTCGTCGTCGTTCTTCGACTTGTCTTAAACCTGATTCTTCAGCTTCACGTAAACGTCGTTGACGTTCAGCTAACATAGCAAATGCAGCAATACGACGTTCTTCTTGAAGACGTATTAATTCTTTTGATAAATAATCAAACATATCACTAACAGCTTCGCCTTCAAGTGTTTGAAGAATTGAATCAATCAAATCTTCCTATCAATATTTTTGTAATTTAATTTAATTTATAGCAAAAAAAAACGAAAATAAAATTTACTCGTGTAGTATCTTTTCTTTGAACATGTTGTGCAACTTGAACATCTTGTCGTTGAAGTTTTTTTCTATTTATATCTTGTTCTTGTAATGCATGTGTACTACGCATTTCATCAATTAATTCAATACGTTCTTCTTTATTTTTGTACATCTAATAGAATTGATTGATATATTACAAAAAAAAAATGAAAAGAAAGAGATTACTAACCATATTTTGTATAGCACGACCACGAAGGAGTTTTTGAAGATAAATAATACTTTTCTCACGTTCTTCATCCTCCTATTTAATTAAATATGTTTCTTTTTGTAACGAAAATTAAGAGAAAAAAATATATATAAACCAACCAGATTAGGTATATCAACACCAGGTGTTGGTGGTCTTGGTACTGGTTTTTCGACTTTAACCAAAAATCGAAGTGGCTTCGGTTCTTCAACCTTTTTCTCTTTTTCATCAGCAATATCCTATAATACATTATTAGAGTATTTCCTTTCCTAAAATTAGTAAAACACTTTCCCCTCTATTAAAATCATTCTTGTCCGAAAAAAAACAGTAATATCAGTGGAAGAGACAAATACAGTAATGATTTCATTTGAAATGTACTTGCAAATATTTCTCGATCTATTTATTAGACGATAATGTATTAAATCCTTTGATTACAAAAGTTAAATTCTTGAAATTTTTTGCTTCGTGATGTTACAAAACTCTATCCCTAGATGTAACATATTCATTGTGTATACGAGAGAACTGCTTCCCATTTCAATGATTTTCTGCTTATAGATACTACATAGTATTTTAATAAAAACTCTAAAAGAATTTCGATTTATCTAAGCTGTCGAATTCTTTTCTAGATGTCTCAAGTCTTCCGAAAACTTATAGTCTCAAATTCTGATCTGAAACTTTATACATATCGGCAAAATCAGGCAGAATAGGACATACCCCTCTTTCATTTGACTTTAATTTTTTAGAACCCTGTTTCTTCTGAATAAATATCTTTAGCATAGACATATGTAAAAATGTTGGCGCTTCCAGGTACTGCCTGATTAATAATTAATTAATTAATTAATTAATTAATTAATTAAGCAGTAATTAGTGAATATCTCGCCAACCATAAGAGATAAAACTCTAAAAATTTCAGGATAGACTCTAGGACCCGAGCCACATCTATGATAAAATTTTCAGCAAGATCGGACACAAAAAATTTCTCTCATAAAAACTGGCTCTTCAGAGACCCCATCAAGTCCGAAAACAAAAATTTTTGTCTGATTATCATCTGAAGGTTCTGAGGAAGGATTTGTACCTTTTCGAATTGGTTTCGAACGTCTCACTGAGATATGAGAGCATTTTTTCGTTTGTGTATTCGTACTCGTCACGTCGCTAACGAAAAGTAAATTGTATTTTTTGAAAAATCTATGCCTACTGCAAAAAAACTTTCAATAGCAATCTTAAAGCCCCATGCATTGTCTACAGAATGTGCTATTTAGTTTTCCTTAAATGCTGCCTTTGTTTGGAGTTTTTTTAAGCTGAACCATAAAAAGTGAAAATCGATGTCTTTTTTTGAGTCACGTCGCTAACGCTAGTTTTTTAGAAATAACTCCTCTCAACCAAAGCCTCTAGAGCTGATTTTTTCAGAGTATCTGCAGTAACTTAACATACATACAACATATAAAAATTAGCTCTAGAAAAGCTTCTCTTCTCGAGATATACATGTTTCAATTTTGCGGTGTCACGTCGTTAACAAATGATTTTGCCCATATAGAGAACTCAACAAAACAATTCGGAAGTTTTGAACTAAGTCTCTTTGAGACATGAGACTTTCAACATACATAATGGCGAACAAAGTTTTAAAGCAGTTGTTTTTTCAAGTTTTCTTCTCAATGATAATAGCTAGAAGAAATCTAAAAAAAAAAAGATTGAAATAGCTGAGATGATTTGGTATCCAGAATGATGCGTCTAGAAATTTCTTGAATGAAGGTCTCTACAAAACCAAGATTCCAAAAACCCGATTGGAAATTTTTTGTAAACAATTCTATTCGATAGAGCAAAAAAGTATTCGAGTTCTCCACGACCTTGTTCAATTTTAAAATGACTTCATAAGCATTTTTCTCTGCTTTTGAAAAAAAATGAAGTCATTTTGCTATATTTGACGCTTTTGGATCTTTTATAACTTGAATCTAGGTCGATAATATAAGGTCATGGAGAGATTGCAGACGACATATTATGCTCTATCGAATAGAATTGTTTACAAAAAGCTTACAATCGGATTTTTTGGATCTTGGTTTTATAGAGACTCTCATTAAAGAAATTTTTAGATGCATCAATCTTGATACCAAATCACCTCAGCTATTTCAATCTGTTTTCAGATTTCTTCTAGCTATTATTATCAAGGAGAAAACCGGAAAATACAACAACTACTTTAAATTATATATTTTGAAAATCTTATGTTTTTAAAGAGACTTGATTTAAAACTTCTGAATTTTTTTAAGAAAGTTAGTCTAGTTGAGTTTCCATCTCATAAAAAAAAAAACTCGAACCTTAAAAATATTATTCAAATCTCTTTCACGTCGAAATTGTCGTTTAAGATGTCCATCTTTAGTTGAACTAATTCTTTTCGGTGCTGGAAGTCGAATTTTTAATGCATTTGATGGTAATGTTGATTCAAGTTCAAGTAAACCCGTATATGTATCCAAAAATCGACTTTTAACTAAATATTTATCGGTAAGTTTATCTGGAAAATAACCATTTCGTGTTAATGGACCATAAGCTGTTGATTCATATTTTGTATAAGCACGAATAATATCATTTTTAACATATTTTGTTTCAATTTGTGATCGTTTTCGAAGTAGAGCTCGAATAGCTTTATAAAACAAATTGAATAAATTCATTTCTTTTTTTTTTTTTGTAAAGCAAGACATAAATTTTACCTCGTAAATAATGAAGTCGATTTGTTTTAACAAAATCTTCACGTTCAATTTGTTTTTTACTCCATTGTCGATTAATACGTTCAATAGATGTATCATATTGACGAGTTTCATTATCTTTCAACATTTTTTCTAATAATTCTATACGAAGATTTTGTAATCTATTACAAAAAAAACAACAATGACGAATTTAATATACAAATAAAAGTAAAAGAGATTTTTTTTTTTTACTTTTCAATTTCATTTTCTCTTAAAAGCCATTCATGTCTTTCCATATCACTCATCATTTTAAATCGTTTATCCCATTGTTGAGGATCATCAAGTGGTGGTAAACTTGCTTCCCATTGACGTTTAGCACGTGCACCTGAATACAACAACAAAAAAAATCTTTTCTTATATTCAAAGTTTATAAAATTTACGTTCAATCATTTCTACTTCAGCAAGACCAGCCGGAAGACCTTTCTCTAAAAACAACAAAATATCAACATTAGAAAATAATTCCTATTCAAAAACATACTATACATAAGAGTAGCTAATGTTAATACTTCAGGTTGTTCACCTGGTTTAACAACATATTCAGGTGTATAAGGATCTGTTTGAGCTTCACGTTCCATATAATCAGTTTGAATAGCTTGTGTTTTTGTTGTTGGTTGTCCTGAAGGTATAACTGTTTTTGTCGAACCAACCAAATGTCCTGGAATAGATTTTATTGTTGGTTCTCCAAAAACACCTGTTGTCGATCGACCAGTATCAAGTACAACAAGTGGTTGAATATTTTCCATAAAAGGTACAAGTGGTTTACGAAAAAATTTTGCTCGTTCACGACCTCCGACATCAACATGTTCATATGTTCGTGGTGGAACAACAAATGCTTCATTACCCGTAAAACTACAGAAAATTAAATCCATAACAAACAAAAAAAAATAATGATTTAAATCAATTATATTTACAGTCGAGATAGAGCAATTTGTTCACGATGAGCATTTGCTTGTCCTAACCATTGTCGATTGATATGTGCTGGAACAGAATCTCGAGATTGAATTCGATAAGCAAAACGTGGATATTGACGTAAATCACTGAATAGATGTTCATAGACAGGTACAGCTTGCTAAAAAGAAATCTGTTTGTATAAATTCTAACGATGATTTTTTTTTTTTTTACAAACCAATTGTTCTGTAGTTGTTTTTGCTGCAAATGTTTCTCGAGCATGATCACGAGCATCTGATAATGTACATGTAGGATCTAAAAATATTATTTTTTTATTGAAAATTTTATGAATATCAAAATAAGATATGAAACGAACCATAAAGATAATCATGAAGACGTGCTGGTTGAACGGCAGCACGTTTTAAAACTTGAGTTTGAGTTGCCATTTTTTTATTTTATTTAACTACAGTCAATTTTCATTGTGTAGTTATACGAATAATAACAGTGGCCATTGTAGCCAACAAAACTATAGCAATGATATTCATAAAAGAAAATTAAGAATTGTAATAGAAGTTTTCTTTTGTTAATTCTAAAAATAAAATTCATATTTTATTTGAATATTAATATTAATCTATTTATCGTAAAGACCAAAAAGAAATAGATGTCACTAAAGTATTCGAATTGATGTTGTGCGGAGACAGGAAAGAAAACTTGAAGAGAAAGCTCAGCTCTCGTTCAAAGCCAAAAATGAAGTAAAATTCTTCTCTTAAAGTATAGGGACGTTACATTTCAAGAGAGAGAAGGGGCGCAGTATACATCTGGCTAAAAATGAAAATTGCATTTTGCCAAGATTGAAATATATTCTATCTAATAATATAAAATAACTTTATTACTATCCTCAAAGAAATAGAAAAATTGATATCTGACATAAATTAAACTATTCAACAGACAAATCAAGTATATTTTCTGAATCACTTAATCGAACTTTATACAATAGTAAAAAATCTTATAGTGTCATTCGAACGGCTAGCCTTGTTAAATGAGCAATCCAACCTTCAAATTTTGCTATCTACTGTCTCTAATTCCTTAGTGCAAACATTCCTAGACTAGACCGTAGATTTTCTGACTTCCGAAAAATATTGAATCCAAAAAAAAAATAGTATATTCAGAATTGTATCGAATGCTGTATAACACAAAACAATTTTCTCCAAAAAAAATGAGAATAATGGTCCTCCTCAGGCATTTTTCGTCGAGCAAAAAAAAAGCTTTTCTATGTCATATCCAATCATTTCCGAGCAATAATGTCACATGTCCGATTGTCATATGAAAAATGCACATTATGCGGAAGGAGAAGTGGCTGAGTCCTCTCTAGCCATCTCCTGACTTCATCACTATTCATCTGTTCATTGAATATTTAATTAATATAATTTATTTTTATTCTTATCTATGTTATACTAATTGTGATAGATTTATGTTTGCAAATAAATAAAATCAAAATATGTGTCGTTGTTTTTTTCTGTTTTATTCAAAAACAAAAAAAAAGAATTCTTTTAAATATATATACGAAGAGGCAACTATCTTTGATATGATCATATTTAAATTGGTATATGTTGTGATATTGTATTTTGTCGCGTATTAATTGTATGTTTCTTTCCAAAACATTCAAGTATTGTTAAAATAAATTTTGAACGAAAATAACGTGATGTTAAACAATAAATATAAAAACCAATACCAAAATAAAGACTACTCCAAAGAAGTATTGGTGTACGTACATGAATAATTGATTCTTTATAATGTACAATACTTGTATAAATATGAAATGGAACTTGTGTTATAATAAATACTAAAACATTAGATATTGCTAGAAATAGAAGCATTGTTTCTGTATTTGTTATATGATAATTATTTGATGTATGAGGTATTACACGACGTTTTGATGCTCGTATTCGACGCCATAATCGAATATTAGATATAATCATTATTGAAACAGGAAGAATACAAATAAGAAAAGTACGAATAGGTGGCCATATTCTAGCCATAAATTTATGATAGATTGAATTTAATTTTGTTGAACAAATTCCTTGAGAATTTTCTCCCATATATGGAAATAAATAAAATATTAGAGAAAATGTAAAAAAAAGTGTATAAATAAGAACAATTCGATAAACTAAACGACATGTACAAAAATATTTAGCACGTGCTGGATAAACTGCACGAATCATACGATCAATACTAATTGTACAAGCAATAAATGAACTTAATGAACGAAAAATATTCTGAAGCCAATAAATAATACGACATCGAATTAATACAGAATGAAATAATCGAACTAAAATAATAAAATAACAATTGTTTTAACCTATACATTACTATTTTTGAACACTTTATGAACATCTGATTCATAATTCATGACTATGAAAAATATCAAATTCAAGCTTGACGATCTCTCACCCCTCGAAAATCAATTTCTGGTCCAGGAATGTTTAAATAGCATGAAATTTTCAGCCCGATATCATAACATTTGAGGGAGATATTGACCCAACAAGAGTCAAAAATAGTGAATTTAGCAAACTAAATTTGTTCATTCTAGAGATTTAATTGTTTTTTTGTAAATACTTATTTTTTAAGGAATCGAGAGTTCAATGACTCAAAAAACTCTTAAAAAATGAGTGTCGAGTTATATAAGTGTCTGTATATATAATTTTAAAAAAAGCACTCTGTACTGTACTGTGTCTTGACGCGCTTCTTCAAATAAAAAAAAAAATTAAATGAATATCGACAGAAAAATTTGAATTGTACGCTCAAGAAACTATAAACGGAGAAACAATCAAAAAGATTTTCTATTTTTTCTAAAAACAAGGTATCGAATAAAAATTTGTGTCGTTTATGAAAGATCAAAGCACGAGCTATCTTCCTACACATTTATCTAAATTCCGACCATTCTGACGAAAAGTGATTTTTTTTGAGAGAAGGGTTCTTAAGTTCGATTTATCGTCCTATCTATAAGGTCTCGGAGGGATATCAATAAAATACTCATGAGGGAAGGTTTTCAATTAATCAATCGCTTTTAAGTTTGAACACTGTGCTTAAGGTAGACTCTAGTGAAATATGAAAAACCTCAAAAGAATAAGTGTATTTAGACATTCTGTTCAGAGTTATAGATATTTTAGCTTCGGACATGGTCAATACCGACATTTCGACCACAGGCGAAACTATTTATAAGTAGAATATTCTGAAAAATTTCAACTCGCAAGAATATTTCCTTAACAAGATATTAAAGTTAAAAAAAAAAAAGAACAGAAAATTCTAACATCTTTCGTGGAATTGAAGCGATTTTTGGAACTTCAATATGTCGGGAAGGAAGTATTCAGAACATTCTACTAACAAATAGTTTCGCCTATGGTCGAAATACCATTATTCGATTTGTCGGTATTTACCATGTCCGAGACTAAAATATCTGTAACTCTGAACAGGAGCCCTAAGGGCACTTATCCTTTTTGACGTTTTTTAATACTTCACCGGGCTCTATCTTATGCAGTGTCCTGATTAATCATAAAAACTTTGTTGATCCTAATAGATTAATAAGCTTAGTTAGTTCGTCTATTTTCATATAAGTCTTTCATAATATATATCGAAATGAAAATTTCTATTGCTTGAATATCTATAATTGCTTTTTTTTTAAATACACTGTATAATGCCTACCATTATAAGCAACATCAATAAACTCAACAATTAATGTTAACAATTGAATATTATTTGATATAGTTAATATTAAAAAAAGTAATCCAGTTGAAACACGACGTATTTCAATACGAATAAAAATTGTTAATGATAAAAAATTGCCTATAAGACCACCTAGATAAACAATTGTTCCGAGAATAGCTGGTATAGCTATTTCTTGTTTTGTAAGACCACGAGATGTTAAATTAGACATTTGTTCAAATGAATTCAAACTACTACAATTATATAGATAACAAATGAAAAACTAAATATTTAAACAGTCATTAATCTTTTTTTTTTTATGTATTAAATGAGAGAAAAAAAAAAAAATTAGTCACAACAAAATTATCGCAATATAAATCATTATATATTTAGATTGATAGTTGACGATGAAAGGGAGGTAGTGCATAATTTGAATGATGCATTGATCCATTCAATCCATATTTTCGATAGAAATATATTATTTCACCAATAAGTAAAATGCCAATTATTGTTATACCAACGCCCATACCTAATTGTGCTGCAACACCGGGCGGTGATTCACCTACGAAAATAAGTGTGTAATATATTTCATAGTATTTTTTTTTTTATTACCTTTTGAATAATTTATGACTGATAGTGGTGTTGTTACAACATTTTCCGTATCTAATATAATAAACAATAAAGGAATTTATAATCAATTGAAATAAACATACTATCGACAAATGTTGGACTTGATTGAGCAGTTACATCTACTAGAGAATCATTTACATTGAATAGTGTAAAGTTTTGTGTTGGTATAGATGATAAGACAGATTGGTTGATGTAAGTTGCATTACAATCAATAGGAGTACAATAGAATGAAATATCCGTGATCATATCATATTTGGTATTATCAATCCTATTGAAAACAAAAAAAAAAAAATCTTTATTTTAAAATTTAACATTATAAAAATACTTTAGTATAGATCTAATTTCAATACGTGTGACTATAATATTAACGTATGTTTGATTGAATGAAGAGACAACCTACATATATAGATTGAGTGAAATCTTATTTTTTTTGAAAATCAATATGTACATACCATTTTTTGCACACTTGCTAAAATTATAGAATCATTAAAACTTCCTATCTTTAAAGAAGATGAACTTTCAACAATGTATTTGTAAGTTAAATTAATCATTATTGTATCTAGAAAAAGAAAAAAAGAAAAAAAAATATTGATTATCAAATTGTTAATATATTACTTATTGAAGAAGTAGTTGACTCATATGTTATATAAGAATTATTTGATGATGTAAACGATGAAGAAAAATTTTCTTCCGATGTATTTGTATTCACTAAAGTTATGCCTATCGAAGAAATCGTTATTGTCGATGAAATAAAAGTCGAATTGTCTGTTATATTAATGTCTGTCGAGCTTGATGTGTTTGTTACTACAGACATTGAATATGATGATGAAGATGGAGTTGTTACAGTAGAATATGAATATGAGACAGAAGATAAAGTCAATTCTGTAGTTGTGATGATCGATGAAATACTAGAGTCCGATGCCGATATGGTCATAGCGTTATCGAATGGTGTAGTTTCAACAGTTGATTGGCTATAAGCTTGTACAAAAGTCACAAATACAAAAATGATGGTTTCAAATACATGATTATTCATTGTGATAAGCAGATATAAAATTCTTCTTGTTATAAAATGAATACTTTATTTGAAAAAAACAGTACATTTCTCGTCATTTTTCCTTCTTCTTTTTTTTTTCTCTCGTTCTCTTTTTCCATGGATGACTAACTAATCAAGTTGGTAGGCAAATATTTATCGTTTTTTTTTTTATTCTCTTTTTCTTTTTATAAGTATGGTTTTTTGGAGAACATGAAAGAAAAGTGTATTATTAAGTAAATATCGAAACGAACATAATATAAATTCTTGACAAACAGAATTGATTCTAATCGCATATAAATAAAAACAAAAGTTTGATTTTTTTCCGGAATGAAGGTGTAAAGCAACACTTTTCTAGTGTTGATTCACTTAGTTATTAATCTTACAACTACACTACTACGATGTGTTGTTTTGACATGTGAAATGTTGCAGAAATATATATGTGTATATCGATAAAGACAGCAATAAGGAAATTTATTTAAGTATATAACAATTTCAATATTTTAGTAAATATTTTTTTTTGTCTAGATTCTTATTGACAATTATTTACTATGTTTTTTAGTAACTTAACAAAAATACATAAGATTAATGCTTTGCTTTCATACTGTTTGATATAGTAAATCTATGAATATAGAATATATAATATTTCATATATCAAATGTATTTTATTATTTATATTAAAATTATGCATGTTTCTATTTAAGAGAAATAAAATTTTGTTTATTTAGAATCCTGTCGATGCGAATAGAGGGTATGATTTTCAAAATAATCTCTCTATTTCATTGAGACAGTTTGTTTTTTTTCGTTCATACATCGCAATTATTTCCAATGATATTTTTTTAACCTCACCATAGCCAAACAATTAAACTTATAATGACGAATTGTTTTTTCGTGAGACAAGCAATACAAGCAGAAAGTATAAGAATGACTAAATTTACTTAACAGAATGATTAAAGTAAAAAAAAAAGTAAAAGTAAATGAATGTCATGATTGCTGCATCTATCGTCAACAGAAGTGTAAAGCTGATCCTATTTAGATTTGTGCTGATAACTTTTCTCTACATTTGTTTAGTTTCCACATTGATTATTGTATAAAGTTAAATCATGTTCAACTCATATTTTTCTTTTATTTCGATCATAAACGCAATATCTATATATTCTATGGATGATGTTCAGTATTCTTTCTACTTTTATCTAAGACACTCTATGTCTGTATTTAGAGGAGATGTGTTCATTGTTTTTGAACTTCAGATATTAGTTAGACAAAGAAATATTCGAAATGATTCACCACATGTAGTAAATAAATAAGTGAAGAAATATCAATTTAATCATTTTTTTCGGATCTGAATATAACTTCTTGTACTGATCATTAAATTGAATCACAACCATAGGTCTTTCATCGACGATTATTAGTTCTTCATTATTTGTTGATCACAATAAGGATAGAAATGAAACAACACAAAAGAGAATATCGACCACATGAAGTTAACTTTTTTGTTAATTTAATTCGTAGAAGATGTTGCATATATGAAACTATTTACTATATTTCAGTCAAAGCTATTAAAATCTTTTATATTTATTTTCTTCGTTTATGTATCATTTTATAATGTAAAATTTCTTTCGTTATTTCAATAGATTTTTTATGAAATAATAGTTATGCACAAAACAATATAAATACAATGCAATATCAAAATAAATATTCAATCATAAAAAATAACATGCCATATATCAATAAATGAATATGTCTATCTACTACTTGAATATAAATTTGTATTACTCCATAAAAATGAAATAGAATTTCTGTTATCATAAATGTAATAACGTTAGCTATCATCATATAGAATGGCATTCGATTAACTGCTGATATTCGATGATAAATGAGTTCATAAGTATTTTTTATTGATACACCTACACTACTTCTCATTGAAGTATTCATTGTTGTATCATCAGTAAAACAATGATGAAATTGACGATTATTATGCAAGATTATAATATTTGTTACAACCATGATGATAACTGGTATTAGACAAAGAAAGACCAGAGTTCGTGATGGAATATTTACTCTGAAAAGAAGAAAATAATAAATAACCGATTTGTTTTCTTTTCGTTATATATGGTTAGATAGAACTTGACAAGCTCATCAAGAATATATGTGCTTTCATTTTTTTCGATGATCTACTTTTTTTTGTAGACAACATCAATTCTGAATAATCGACAACATTTCAATTTGTTGTACTTAGTTCAAATTTCAAAACTGTTTATTTTAGACTTAGCATCAAAAGCTGAATCTAGGAAAACTATTCATGAATAGCTTTCCTAGATCCAGCTTTCGATGCTGAGTCTAAAATAAACAGTTTTGAAATTTGAACCAAGTAAAATAAATTAAAAATGTGTCGGTTATTCAAAATTGATGTTGTCTACAAAAAAAAGTAGATCATCGAAAAAAAATGAAAGCACACATATTCTTGATTAGCTCGTCAAGTTCTATCTAACCATATATAACAAAAAGAAAAAAAGTTCTGGTTTAATTTTACATTTCCAGCAGCTTAACTATTCTTAGCTATTGTACAAATACGCAGTTGATATTCAATTACTGTATGTGCAACAGAAGTGCATTGATCCATAAATTCGATGAAAATGACAGTTATGAAAAGTACAATTATGATAACTATCGCCAACGCTTTTGTTTAACACCTTAGTATACAAATACGCTACTCAAGCTGTATACAATAGAGGCAAGCATGAATATAAACACATACTTGCGATAGAAAGTAACTTATTCCATCATATTATTATTGTCTCATAGAAGACCATTTCTATTGCTGAAGAAATTTATGAGTTAAACAAGATTAGAATGCTCCTAATTTAACTATTTTCATACCTTTCAGTTGAAAATTGGTGCTTCTAATTATTTTTCAAAAAAGGAAAAAAAAGATTTTTAAACTACAATAATTCAAATATACGAATATATGTATCTATCTATAAAAACAAGATATTTGTCTTGTAAAGTAACTGATAAAAATTGTGGTTTCGTTTCTAATTACTATTATAGTTCTAGATAGGTCATGGCCCTATGAACGAGTATCCAAGTAGAAATAGGAAGTACACCGATATACATTAGATACTGTTACCGATTATTTCTAAGATCGCATAGAATATACAAACATTTGATCATTCAGTAGAGGGTCAAGCGAGTCGAAGCAACAAGCATTACTTGTTGCCATGCATTGGTCTAAACCTGACATTTTCTTTTTCAGAATTTGTACATTTAAAAAAAAAGACGCTCTTTATTTGACTGTGAGTCAAAAGTCGAATGAAACATACTGCGAAATGTGTTTCGATGTCTCAATTTTCTAAAATGAAAGAAAACAAGCTAAATAGCAATTTAATATGCTGAAACTATAGTTTTCCTCGTTTTTTATGTTAAAACGATCTTATATCAAAATCATCAAATATAAAGTAACATTTTTTAGATAAATCTTAGGATTAACCATTTGAGATCAACTTTCCGTCATTTTGATAGATTCACATGAATTAATTTTTCCATGTTGTTGACTATAAAGTTTATATGTGTATAGATAGAATTATGATCATCCAACTTGAAAAACGCTTCAACTAGTAGTATTGTCGAGTTCTGTCATAAAATCTTGACTACCAGATAGAGTGCTGCACGGAGTCGTTTTCGGAGTCGTCATCAGAGTCAATTAAATTTTTTGCCAAAAATTTAGTTTTAGCATAAGAACTTTTTTGATTTGCAGGTTTTGTTCTCTGATATTTAATGTATAAACTGACGAATTTTGGAGATTTCAACGGCATCTTATCAAGGTCTACGAACATGAAAGAAAGTCGGAGTCAGATTTGACTCCGATTTTTTTCGACTCCGACTTTCTTTCATGTTCATAGACCTTGATAAGATGCCGTTGAAATCTCCAAAATTCGTCAGTTTATACATTAAATATCAGAGAACAAAACCTGCGAAACAAAAAAGTTTTTATGCTAAAATTAAATTTTTGGCAAAAATTTAATTGACTCCGATGACGACTCCGAAAACGACCCCGTGCAGGACTCTACTACCAGATATGAGTTACAAGAAAAAGAACTCTTTCCTATCAGTCAAGTCTTGGCTACATCACTATTACCAAACAAAAAGAAACGAAAGAACGGAAAGATAATTGAAGACAAATAAAGATGAAGTCTCATTCTTACTTGATGAAACTTACAGATATACTGACATCAAATATTGACAATGTTGCTTTTCACATTGGATTTATCGTACTGAATTACCGATCAAGTCGCAGTCTTATGTATTAATTTCTTAAAGCGATATTTATTCGTATTTCTGTCAAAAATGAATTCATTTGACTTGAAAGACAAAAGGAGTTCATACTTGTTTTAAGACTGGTCGAAGATTCAGTGCTTCATTGAATACGTCTGATTTAAACTTAACATGATAAATTTTTGGATGCCATTCAAGGCTCTCGAATAATATAATAACTGATGATTGAATAATATCACAAGCTACCATTTGTGCAGGTTACTTCTACTAATTGTTTCTAGACTCATCCGCTGATTAATTGATTCTACTTAAATCGATTTCGAAATCGGTCCTTTCCTAATCGCCTTCCGACTAGGCTGTAAAATCAAATGTTGACTGTCTTACCTTTTTATTCAAACATTTATAAATTCGTTCGTCTCTTGAAAGATAAGCATGAATCTAATCTTTTTTAGAACCGTACATGTGATCATTCTAGTTGAATTCCTAAGATCTGATGCACTAAAGATTATAATGGTAGAAGTAAAAAGAAAAAGAAAAAGAATACAAGGAAATTATTCTGTCCGATGTCATTCACTATCTAAGATGTTGTCTTCTGATAAACTATATCAAAAAATGTAGCCCAGACGGTCCCAGAAATCACAGAATGGGTCGCCGCGATAATTGTTCCGATTTGCTGATGCCGGTAGCGTGAGATTAAGACTGTTATTAGCGAATGTAGTGAACGCATTCCAGAAATATAAAGTAGAGGCTGGATTGTTAGGATTGCCTGTGTTACTAAAGTTTGTCCAATAGTGTCCGATCGATTGGGCGAATGTTTGTTCATTGTTTGTAAGCTGAATGGTGGACACACCAGTTGGATTAAAGACTAATGGCATCTCGCTTTTATGACACACACGTGTATAGCATTCCGGTGCCCAGTGCGATGAACCATAGAGTGTCCCGTTCTCCTGAAGAATATAATCGAAAACGTACAAAAAGATATTTGGGTTGTTATCACGAACTAACGCTCGGCTCATATTGCGCATAGCGCAAGTAAATGCATAATCACCAAGAATTTGAGCAATAACATCGTGGTAGTCGGTGATAACGCTACAAAGTAATGGTAACCAACTAAGTCCATAGAGTTGCGAAATCTTAGGTTCGTTTTTCGGATGCCACAGACCACCGATGATTATTTGTGCAAAAGCACATGGAATTGGTATTGACTGAGGTATTGCTTCATAGATAAACAATGTTCCTTCGTCTTTATCTGTACCCCAAAGAATTGGTATTTTGATACGAGAACTATATCGATTGATGAATTCGACATTATTGAATTGAAGAAAAAAAGAGCTGAGTCCTAAGGTTGCTTGCCACGGCAACCCGATAGTAATAATTTTATCATAATACGTGATTACATCGTATCGGACCTCTTGTGATGCTTTGAGAATCTCCTGAGCCGTTTTGCAACGAAGGCATTCAGTAACGTTTCCAACATCAAGGCAACCGGCCAGTAAGGCGAAGTCCTTATTGTATTGTTTCGATTTAGCTAGGCTTCGAGGTTGAATGCCGGCAGGCCATGATTGTAATATGACCTGATAAAAGAGTTGTGATTGATTAGGATTTAGATAGTAATATTGCAAATGAAACCCAACCGATGATGCACCAGCAGACTGTCCCCACAATGTTACTTTTAATGGATTTCCACCAAAAGCGGGAGAATTCGTTTGAATCCATTGTAAACATTTCTTTTGATCGAGTAGAGCGACATTACCCGGAGCAGAGCCACTAGCATCATCGAGATTGAACCAGAAGCCGAATGCTCCCAATCGATAATTGCAAGTGATAACAATAATGTTTTTGTTGAGATTGACGAGATGACTTGCATTCAGCAATGGCACACCAGCAGCGCCCACAACAAAAGAGCCCCCATACAGGTGAACCATAATGGCTAGATTGGCATTGCTTGTCGTATTGTGAGGTCGATAGATATTTAGTGTGAAACAGCATTCATCCATGTTTTTGTTTACCGGACAAGCGCTCGGAAATGATGTGCAATTTTGGTAGCAACCTGGCGCTGGGATAGTAGCCTGGAAGATATCAAACCATGGTTCAGGATCATCTGCTGGTGCAAAACGCTTAGGACACTTAGCGTATGGTATGCCTAAGAACTCGTCTGCTTCTGAATTTCTTATGCCTTGAAGAGAGCCTTGAGCTGTTGTTATGACTTCCGTCAATTCGGACTGTCCAATATCGAAAAAAATAAGTGCAAAAAGTAGTGCGTGCTTCAACATGATTTATTCTTACTGAAAAATAAATTACGTGATTATGATTATCGCGTTAGAAAAAAAAAAACGTTGATTCATATGCTTGTTTGTTCTTTGAATATGATTATATTATTATACTTGTCAATAACAACATTTTTTTTTCTCAGGTAATTATGCGCAATTACCATCAACTAAAATATCTCATATGATTCACCGTCAATCATCATGTTGTGAGTGTTTTTTTCCTTCGATGTCATCAAGTATTTTTGTTTTTCTTTGCACTCTTTGGACGTTTTGAGTTGATGAAGAAAAATACACTTAAGACAAAACGAGAACTAGCCTTTACAATAGACTTCACTCAGCAGCGCTAAAGGTCCAAAAAATGTCCACTTAATCTAAAGACTGCTAAGAATATGTAGAACTTTACATACATTATGAAATGTGTCATGTGTATCAATAGTTATAGAAAAAGCAAAATATGAATAGTCCAGCAACGGATATTTCTTTCTTTCAACAAACTTTTCTATTCTGTAAAAAGTTTTTCTTTTCGAATGATTTAATTTATTGACATAAATATACAAAAAGATTTGAATAAATTTAAATCAAATGGAGAAATCTATTATATAAAGAGTGTGTAATAAGTTCTGATCTCCTTCAAGTAATATTCTTTTCTTATATGTCTTTTCAGTAGAATAGGCTGATATTTGTAGCATACAGTGTCTACAAAAATCATTCGGACACGATCGAAGTCTCTACTTCATTATACAGCAAAAAAAATTTTTTTTTCGTTCTGTCGCTTAATATACATAGTGTATATATTTATATAGATATCTATCTATAGATATTTTTTTCTTTCATTCATACACTAACTCGACGTATGTTATTCGACAAAACGAAAAAAACATTTTTTTTAATTGTAAATTGCACTTGAAAAGATATATCTTAATCATATTCAAGAAAAATAGTTATCGTGCACCCAAACACATCATTTTGTAGAGAATTGAATTCTCTACAAGTCTATATCATTCAAAACAAAATTTGAATTTGATTTTGCTTCCTAAAAGTCAAGGCTATCAGAAAGCCTATACGAAATATTGATGTTAATTAGCAATTAATGTGTCTTTTATTAAATCATTTTTAGAAACCAATGATATGGTTCGATTCAGTTTGTTTTTCTCTATCGAATAATGTATTTTAAGTTGAGTTTTCATTTTATCAAACCTGAAAAACTTAGATTCTCTGTAAAATCTGCAGAACTTCATTTTCTCTATCGAATGATACATAACTCAAAACACTTTGACCTAGAACAAAGGTGCCATGAGAAGAAAATCATAAGTGTCCGAACAATTTTTGTGTGTAGAAAATCAAGCAATCTATAGAAAACCTTCCAAAACTATATGAAAGCCTTTTTGAAAAATTTTTTTTTTTATTAAAAAGCTTTGAAAAATCTAACAAAATACATACTTTTGCTCAGCTCATCGAGCTCTATCTAACCATATATAAAAGAATGAAAAAGAAAAAATTGCATGAATTTTGCATTGTTTGCATCTTACATAGAAAATTGATTACCGTCTGATCAAGTTTGATTGAAAACAATAGAGTCTCGGTATCAGTACATGCTTAATGCATACGTCTACTACTTTCAAAAAAGTGATGCCAACTAACAACTCTCTCTCTCTTTCATATGTTCAGAAGTAATAAGCGAGCATTGAAAAGAAACAAAGAATCAAAGATAAAACAATGCGAATAGAAAAAGATTCAAACTCAAAACAAGAATCTATATGTTCATCGATTATCGGATGAAGAGACACTCTTATAGCAACAAGGAAAAAACTACATAAAATGATGAAGACAAGAAGTTTATCAGTCTTGGAAAATCTCACAATGATTATAAGCCAAGAAAGAATAATCTTGCAGAGAATGAGTGTTGAGAAATATACTAACTGAATAGGCGTCAAATGAAGGAATAACAGGTATGTCGAAGATTTTTAGATAAAATGTTCCTTCATTTTTCGACCGATTAAGAAGGTTCGCTGAAAGTGTTAAACACTCGGCTTAGAATTAGAATTTTGTACTCTTACCCAATCAATGTTCAGAATATTTGTGAGACTCATAGGTCAGAAGTTATGAAAAAACCTTCGAACAATCTGACAATTAAGTTTGGCCTGTTTACGGTGCTTAATAAAACGTTCTTTCTTAATCGATCGACAAATAAAGAAACATTGTGTCTCAAAACTTTCGACACAACCGTTATACTATCAAAGTCTAACTTGAAAAATACTTTCAGTCCATTTTAGATTGTCCTTTCTTTTGACATTCATATTCTACTTATATACTGATCATGTGTAATTTTCTTTTCTTTTTTTGAACATTGAAAAATTCACTTTCATGTTTTCGATATTGTATTTGAAATACAATTAGTTACATTCATTTAAGGTCTATTATGTTTTGTATGTGTCCTTTTAATGGATGTTTCATTCAACGAATAGGTTGTCGACGAATCAAGCGAATGAAATCACTTCGAAATCTAATCGAACAAATCATGTAGACTAAAATAAAGAAAGTATTATGATAACAAAAAACATAGATTGAACCTCAAAAATCATATCATACCATAGAATGGAGCAACACAGTAAATATAATTCAATAATGGACTAACAATATATCCAACAAGTGATTCAATAGCTAATCGCATTTCACTCTTTTGTTGTGTAATGGGTGTCGTAATAAAACCATAGAGTACATTAGCAGGATAAACAACTGTAGTTACTACATAGACCAATACTTCACCCGCTAACATTCTCATTAAATCACGATCAGCTTTGTGAAAACGAGTTTGAGTAAGATTGCGTCTAGGTGCAATTCGTGATCGGATTTGTCTTAAATTATGCCAAGCAAGTACACCAAAGAAAATCATCAAACATGGTGGAAGAAATCCAATAAAAATAAATAAATAGATAGAAAATGCAAAAGCATAATAGGAAGGTGCGCCACAATGACCTGAATAATTGTTAATGAAAATAGCCATATGCACTGGTATGATTGGCCAAATCAACATAAGACAAAGAATAACATTACAAGCAATTTTTGGTCGACAAAATGATCGAATTTTAACATGTGGAGAAGTAAGAGCCCATCGATCAATACATGCAGCTATCACTAGCAAAAACAAAAAAAAACAAATTAATAATTTTATCTATATAATGATGGAACTTACTGAAACTTCGTGAAAGCATTAATAGTATTTGTCCTCCATACCAGCGTAATTTACATACGACAATCGATGTATGTTGTGGATCAACATGATCAACACCATAGACTGTGGAAATAAGTGAGGTATTAATCAAAATCAAATTTGTAATTGAAGCAGCTAACAAATAACATGTGCATGAATTAGATTTTTTTATTAATGTTCGTATAAATATAAGGATTGTTAGAATATTGCCCACATTACCGAGTACAATTAATGTTGATAAGCCATAACGACCTAGATTTTTTTGAATGTTAACGATAGTTGAAACTGACATTCTAAAATATATAACTGAAAGGTAAATCAAGGAACATCTGTATTCATTGTTTCTTGAATAAATCTGAGGAAAGAATAATAATAACGAAGTATCATACGGAAACACATATTAACAAGAACTACTAACATAAATCTCATGCATATAGAGTTACACAAAAACGTACTGATTAAACTAAATGAAAGACTATTTTTTTAATGTTCTCAATCATCAATTTTTCAAGTACAATGATTTATGAATTGTTAAAAAAAAATTTTCACCTTATTATACCCAAATCGATCATTTCAACTTCCTGAAACAACGAAAAACGATCGCCGTTTTTTACCGGAGCGTAAACGGCATCGTTTAGATTTGTTTGAGTCAAAAACTGATGCAGATTATTAAGACCGTATTTACACTGGCTTTTGTCGTATACGACTTACTTCCATTACACGAATTGCACTCTCAGTGACATCCTGCTTATATTTTGTATTATTATACGAAGGATTTCATTGTATAAATATCATTCCTATATTCGAATTCATCATTATAACCTATTTTCAGAGTACATATATGCAAAAGGTGCACGCACAGATCCAATAATCATACTCATTGTTTGTGAAAGTACTTTTAAATATTTTTTTAGATAAAGTAGTTCACTAATAAAAAAAAGGAACTATAATTTCAAGAATGTATTTTTTGAACAACTAACTCTCTATGGTCGTTATTAAACGTTTATGAACTGTTATTGCACTACTACGGCAGCAACATCATTAGAACTTGGATAAACATCCTACTAAGCATCTAGAACACAAATAAATAGATTCAATGATTTATGGAACTTACCCACAAGGTTTAAAAATGAAGTTTAAAAATATGACTTCATTTTTAGACCTTGTTGCCATCTTTTCCTAAGGTTATCGAAAAAGTGGATTCTCTTAAAAAACACTAAAACACCCGATTACAAGCATACGTAACTTTTTTCTCTATCACTTGATGGTTCGAAAACTGTGTGAGAATCAATTTTAGCTCTTATTATAAAAATAGGAGGTAGGTTTACAAGCTGGATGAGTTAGTCTGGTCGACAGTGAATGTTGATAAACTAGCCAAATCACACTACAACGATCAAATTTCGTCAAAGTCATGTAGCTGCTACAATTTTTTTATGCTGAATTCAAATAAAGTAGTTTCAGCGAAGAATAATCCGTAATCTTCATGAAAAATTGCTATTTTTTGGTCTTTATTGAAGAACTAAGTTTTCCTTGAATTTTCGGTTTGACATAGGATTTAAAAAACTAAAAATTATATATTATTAACCAGCTTCGAAAGTTTCATCGATTGATATATAGTTCGGCGAATTTTAATTTGTACTCGATTTTTGCGCTAGCGGTACCTTCCTTATACGCAATAACTGAATATTAATATCATATCAATCATCATGTGACAAGACACAGACGTTTTTCTAGAGAGTACATCATATCGTTGAATAGATCTCAACAAAAAGTTAATTGGAATCTGATATTAACAGAAGAAAAAAACAAAGTAAAATGCAGTTTCACCTCAGCAAAACACTTCCATGAAATACTCGACATTGATCGAACTCGATATATAAAATCATTAAGACTTATCTACTAATCATCATGAGAAAATATTTAATGATATTTATAAGATGATTTCATGCGAAAACAACTCGAAAATCGATGGTTGAAAAAACGTAGACGATAAGCAGAATGAAAGTCATTTTTCACTGTTTTCGAATCGTTCTATTCGGTCTGGATATATAAAATATTTCTAACATATAGATAAAGAAACTACTCGTATAAAATGTCCTTAATCTTTTACACAGAGAGCAACAAGTTTATTATTCGATCTATTTCTAACATGCAATTTGTCCTACCTATTTCATTTTCTAATGAGATTTATTACTCTTTTTTTTTCTTGTTTCTTACTTCGTATAGTCAAAAGAATTTTCTAATAATGTGTTTTTTCAATTTCTACTTCGGTGATTCTACTATCGTGCCTTCTTTTATTCTCGGACATGCCTACATATCCGTACGCGCAGATGTTATAATTAAATTTTTCTAGAATACATATTTTTCTTTTGAATGATATTTTCTACTCCTTATGTGAAGAGTGCTTATAAAAAATATATTTATTCTAAAAATAAATTTTTCTTTCTTATTGAACATATTTCACAAAACAATGTAAAGAAAGAGATATTATTAAATTTGAAAGAAAATACGTCATACAAACTGTGATAGTTAGAACCTTGATGACATTCATCGAACTTTGATGAGCTTCTTTTGTTAATAAGAAATTTTTTCATCGTATTTTTAAGGATTCATATAGTTATCGATGAAGTATTTAGCTATTTTAGGACTATTCTAGTGACGTGTAACTGTCTAATTGTCAGGGAAAGAATGACAAATAGATTTTACTTATGATTATTACTTATTAATCCTTTTTTGAAAGATTATGTTAAAATAATTTCAAATTTATTAGTAAATACAAAAGACAATATTAAGAATAAATTTGAATAATAAAATTTCATATTAAATAATACCATAAATATTCTTTTATATTTGTTAGAGATGCTACATTTTTTATGTCATCTTCTGAATAATTCATTTCTATTTTAAAAAAAAAAAGACATTGTTTTCAATAGATCATTTCATTCTCATTTTTATGAACATAATAGAAAGCCTTTAAAATACTAAATTATTTATTTATTTAAATTAATATCTTCTATAATACAACAATTTTTTCAAGAGTGATAAAAAAAAAAATTGTGACAAAATGAAGGCGTAATACCGAAATGAGTACTCGATCAAATTAAAAGCAATACACGAATTAAACTATTATTAAAATAATCAAAGGTTTTCATGTGTTTTCGTACTATATAAAATAAACATGATATGAAATTTATGTAATATTAAATGAACTAACATAAATAAACACTTCATATTATCAAAAGTTGCATAGATTTTGATGATTAATCACGATATTTCAAGAACAACAACAACATAAAAATTATTCGTATAGTTTTTATTTCGGAAAGCAAGAAAAACTAAATTTTGATTTCAAAAAAATATTTTTACTATTTTCACAGCATGATATCTGATAGAAATTTTAGACTGAATATTTACTATCCGATTATTTTCAACTAATAAACAAAACAAACATGACCATTTTATTTTTTATTTTTTTCTACGTCTTGTATAATCCGTCTTATTTTATTAGAGAAACTATTTTAATCCATAATAAATTTAACAGTAAATATGTCATTTTAAAAAATAAATAACATTCTTTTATATTTAGATGAAATCCAGACATCAGTTTCGTCAGTAAATATGATTTTACAATATACATTATATTTACGGGAAGGAAAAAATAGATATTCAACTATTGTTTTCGCGACACCCACATCGAGAGACATGCTTGAGTGTTTCCGTGTCATTTAGCTATTGAATAGTTGAATCTAACTTTCAGTTTTGGCACGTATGCGTTTCTGAGAAGCTCATGAGAATACACCAATAAATGACGTTCTATTCGAAAGTCTGAAATAGGCATAATTTTCGTACTAAATTCCTAAACGATTCCTATCTTGAGTCTTCGGAAAGTTTTTAAGAGACTCCTTGGCGATTCTTTTATTTAAAAAAAAATTGAATAGAGTTATTCATGATTTTAAAAAAGTTGTAGATCAATCGTAGGTTTTTATGAAAATCGGAGAAAAATCGCTATAGATGCTTATAGTAATACATTGAAGAGATCGATGAATATAAACTAAAATCATTCGTAAAGGAATATGAATATTCATCATAAGAAGACAAAAATATAGCTGAATATTTTTATAATAGAACTTTTCCATTTTAGGATTTCGATCAATTAATAGACAAAACCAAAATAACCAACGAAGAGAATAAATATAAGTTAATTTAATTACATTTCGACAACTATGAATTCTTCTCGAGTGTATGAATATTTTTGAATGAACTATAATAAATATAGATTCCATATAAACATTAAAAAAAACTCTGTAGTTCATGTCCATAAAATGAATTGTATTTAATATAGTTAAGAAAAACAAATAAAAGTTCTACTAAACTTTTTTGAAATTCATTTTGTCATCAAAAACAAAAAAAACAAACACACGTAATGAAAATTGGGTTTAAAAGATAAATACAAAGCTGACAAGCATTAGTGCCATCAATGATAATTTAAATTTCATCACTTGAAATAACGGTCAGCCACTTTTAGTAGTAATCCATCAATCCAAATATAAATTTAACAAAAAAAGACGAACTAATGATCTACTTTACTAGTGGTTCGGTACAACCAGAAAAAGACTTTGGAATTTGAGATTAAATTCTTAGTATTTGGATTTAGTCTTGGACAAAAATAATATAAATATGTTGTGTTTCGATAACTGTCATCAAATTTCAAAATATTTATGTAGATTTCGTTCAAAAGCAAATTTAAACCTAACCTTCAAATACAAAGATGTCAAATGATCAATACAAAAAAGTGTAAAATGATCAATTTATAACTTTTAGAAATAATCAATATTAGTGTTTGTCAGCCTATCGAGATATATAATGGATATGTACAACAAACTTATTTGTAAGTTAAATCAATAGTTAGAATAATAATAATAATAATGTTAAATTAAGAAAAATGGAATACGAAAACGATACCATGCATGTATAAATAAGATGAATAGTTGCTCTGATCATCGATTATAGTATATAACAAAACATTTGAATAAAACAAATATATAATCTATTGGATCAGTATTTCGTTAATTCAAAACATAAAAAATAAACCTAAATGCATCAATATGAATGTTATCTTCTTCTTTTGTTTTTGTCTTTACATTTCTAAAAGACAATGTATTGTTCACTAAAAGTTTTAATCTATAAAAAATCTTCCAAAAGTCGATCTATCAAAACATAATCGAACGAATGATCGTGTCCGTGGGTATCACTGCACCACCGCACAGTTCCCCCCTAGTCATACTACATACCATTGCTTAAACAATAATTAAATCGTTCTACTTGTAACACTATGTATTTATTAAAATGAATATACAATTGAATAAAATATAGATTTTTTTTTCTTTTACAATAAACATAAATTTTTAGTTTATAATTCTTTTTTACTCATGCTGGACGAAGTCTACATATAAAAGTAATTAGTTTTTTAGTCACACGAATGAATTTTTCACGAAAAAGTGGTGATGCCAAACAATATAAATAAAATCCAATACCAAAATAAATACTTGACCAAATTAAAAGTATTGCACGAACCAATAAATGAGTATACATATCTAATGTTTCATAATTAGCTCGTATGAGTGAATAAATATTAAATGGAATTTGTGTTACAACAAATGTACCAACACTAATTAACATCATATAAAATAACATTCGATCAATTGGTGTCATTCGTCCATTTGTTATTATACTAGTACTTACTGCAGGAATATTTGTATTATCGATTTGATTTCTTGGATCAACACGTCGACGAGATTGTCGTATATTAAATAACATACGAATATTTGCTAAACTCATAATAATAACTGGAATAATACAAACAATAATTAATCGAACTGGTAAATAAATATTACTAATAAAATCACTAAATATTGGTGATTGACCACTATAACATGTGTTCGTTATAGGATTTAATGTAATCATTGGACAAAACCAAAATGAATAAAGAATAGAAAAAATAATTAAATAAACTACAGTTAATTTAAGAGCATTTTGACGTGTACAAATTATTCTTGAACGCATTGGTAATTCTGAACGAATTAATCGATCTAACGTAATAGTAACAGCTAAATAAGTACTCATTGTTCGACTAAGATTTTGTATAAAATAATTTAATCGACATCGTAAAACTACACCTGAATAAACATAAATATTAAATACAGCAAGAAATTCTGTTATTAATGTCCATAAATGAATATTATTTGATAAAGTCATAAGAATAAATAATACACCAGTTGAAACATGTCGAAATTCTTCTTGTGAAAAGAATATAATTAATGATAGTATATTACCAATAAAACCCAAACCATAACTAAATACAATAATAAAATATGAATAAAACAAAATATAATATTAATTTACGTTATGCATGCTGCTATTATTTCAAACCAAACTAGGAATGACATCGAGAAATCAATTCTTACACAAAGAAGTATGTAATAATGAGTTATCTAGATCGTTTTCTATATGAACTAATACACATTGTGTCAATCTTCTTCATTGTCTCAGCCTACTATATTATTAATAAAACTGTCTGTTATTATCAATTATGATAAAGAATGTCATCATAATGATCAAATTACGTCTTAATTATTAATTTTACTACAAATAGAAAACGTTAAAGATTCTTGAAAAACATCATGAAATCCAATTAATTTTAATTACAGAGAAACTTAGCTACATACTATTATATGTAATAAAAATCACAATATATTTATGTTAAGATAGAACGAAAATAGATTTTACGTGTCTTAAAATGTCTTAAATATTCTATTTCTTATTTTGTTTTTATTCAAATAAAAAGCGAACAATTAGTGCTGGTGTTACTTAAGTTAAAAAAATTCTTTGTATTTTCGATATGCCAATGGTTATAACTTGTTAGAGTATAACATACGAATATTATATGCAATGATAATAACAATCTGAATGATATAAATTACAACATCTTAAGCAAGTATTGCATTTTAATGTAAAATATTTAAAATCACGGGACATTTAAAAAATAAATCGAAGCGGAAAGTATGTTTAGATTTCCCAAAAAGGAAATTGTGGAAATTTCCGAAAGTACAAGTTATGAAAATTTTGGAAATTTCAGAAATTACCAAATTTTTTGAGACAACGGAGCTTTTAGAGGTATTACTTCTAAAATTTCAGTAATTTCCTTTTTTGGAAGTCTGAACACTGCTGAATCAATGTTAATTAAATATGATGGCAAATGAATTTGTCTTGTTAATATCATAAATAAATCTTTTCTGCTTATGAATAAAACTGATAGAACAAATTTGGAAAATGATTTTTGTTAAATACTTATTATAGTTAGCTAATAAGTTTATTTCATATTGAAGAGAATTGAAAAATCTAGTTAATAATTATACACAATGTTTTCAGTGTCAACTTGAATGCATAAGTGATATATCAATAGAGAAACAGGATATGTTTTGACTTATAGAGTAAATTATTCTTTCAGATTTCTATTTATAAAATCTCATCTTCATAACCGATATAGATTAATCATAGAATGAAGGAAGAAAAAAGTTTATTCTATTTGAGATTAATTAACAGTTCAACAGATTTAACAGATGAGAAGCTACTTGACTTCTATAAGTTCGAAGGAATCTTGTATTGATGTCCTTGTAAAAAAAAACAAGTCTATTGATAATATTATATCAAAACTGAATGAATATTTACTTTTCTAAATGAATAAGTTAAATGCAATGTATATCTATCAATATTCGAAACGAAATTCAATAAATTCACAAAATTGTAACATGAATAAAAATCAAAATTTATATTTCAATTTCTTTTAAATAAAGAGTTCTATATTTCCATTTAAAACTAACATATTGAACATTCTTTTCGATGTTTCAATCAATAAAACATGTCTTACTTATATATCTAACAAT
>CAJNOL010002960.1:10484-23851 GCA_905250125.1 Rotaria sordida | reverse complement strand
CAGATGATGCTTCGAGGGTATCATATGCTGCGTCCAGTACACCAGATGATCCTTCTAGCCTTCTACATGGCGCTTCTCCCATCGCAGATAACGCTCCTAGCATCGCAGATAATGCTCCTACCATCTTAGTTGATCCGTCTAGGGTTTCACAGGATACGCCTAGCATCCCACAGTAGCGTCAAACTTCAAACTTGAATTCACTCAGGTTTTCAAGTTTCAAGTTTTGAAATTTCAAGTCTCAGTTTTCAAGTTTTAAATGTCAATTTTCAAGCTTGTGTATGAGTTCTTTCTCTCGGAACTCCTCTCGGGGCACCCACACCAGCTGCGATGATGTGTATGAGTTTATGTGTGAGACTTTCATGTCGGAACACCACTCGCGGCACTCACAGCAGCTGCAATGATATCTGCGTGAGTTTGTGTGAGCCCTTCCTCTCGGAACTCCTAGGAACTTGAAAGTTGAACCTTGAAACATAAAACTTGAAACTTGAAAGTTGAAACTTGAAAACTCAATTGAATTCAAGTTTCAAGTTTTACATATGTGGCATCCCAGATGATGCTTCTAGCATCCATGATGATCCTTCAGGCATCCCAGATGATGCCTCTAGGATCTCGGACGATGCTTCTAGCGTCCCAGACAGCGCTTCTAGGATCACACCTGGTGCTCCTTGCATCTCAGATATTGGGTCTGGAGTTTTAGATGATGTATTTAGCACGGCAGATGATCTTTCTACCACCCAGATGATCATTCTAGCATCTAACATGATGCGCCCAGGGTTCCAGATGATGTGTGTAGTGCCTTACTTCGTGTTTCCAGGATCTTAGGTGAGAATAGTATGCATGAGATTAAATATAATAATTTCGAAAAAGTGCTGTTGTGCGCTTGTTTGCTATTTCCACAGGTGCATAACTTCGAATTTATAAATTACAATTTATATAAAAATTTATCTTTTGCTTTTTTTTTGCCGTAGTTATATGAGCGCCTCGTTCGAATTATAAATTCGGATTCGAAAAAAATTTATCATTTGCTTTTTTTGCCGTAATAACATGGAAGTCTTTTCTTTTATTTTCGAAGTGATATCGAGCAGCTGTAGCTCCATATATATCCGAACTCGAGTTAGGCATCTCATGGAATCCAGATAAGGAGAAATAAACAGTAATAAGAAAAAAACAAGAGAACATTAGATCCTTTCTCAGGCATTTCCAAGTAAATGAACATAAGATTCTTTTTCAATTCATTTGTGAATACTCAATGAATATTCCCTAAGTAAAATGAATAAAAATGATTTCTTTATTATGAAGTTCATATTTGCAGGGTTTTTTCTCTATTATACTACCAGCATATAATATTTTCATCGAAGATTGAAAAAAAATAAATAAATAAATCTTTGTCTATTTATTCGAGACGAGTCGTCAACTGTGATAAGTTATCAATCAAAAACTAAGAAAAGTAAAATGATTTTCCTTCTAATATCTTCTCGAATTGGTTTTGACATATTATTTTCTCATGAGAATAATGAAATTTCAAGTTAATATATTAATTTTGCTGATTATTTACTATGTTGAGTGAACTGTCGAACGAGTCGGATGAGAAAATAATCTAATGATAATATTATTTAATAAATATCTATATTCATTTGCTGATTCTTGTAATGATTTATAAATACGTCTAAGTATTTATAAATCAAAGGAATAAATATTTAACATTGTAATTGACACATTATTGTGATTGAATATTTATTAATTAAATCACGAATAGATATAATGTTTTCTTTTGAACAATCATATTTAATTCATGTTAATAAAATAGGATGAAAATTTAAAGAATTATTTTATAGTGTTCTTCAAATAATTTATTCGAATAATCTTCATTATTTTTAGCTAAAAAGGAAAATCTTCCAAAAGTGGATAAATTTTATTTATTTATTTATTTATTTATAGTTAGGTTCAATTGAACATACACATAATTTATCGGATGAGTAACACAAATATGATAATTGTTCTGATAAATATATATGTATATATATATAATTGAACTTTAATTTTTGTAATCATGACCGGTTCAACTAAAAGACATGATAAAAAGAAGATCGAAGAAATTCCAAATTATACTTTTTTAAAAATTTCAATGCTAGTAAAAGAAATATTCATCATCAATTTATATAATTGATAGAAAAAATTTCTTATAATTTAGAATTTATTAACAGAATCAAAGAAATAATTCGAACGTATTAAGATTTGGGAAAAAGGATTATTGATCACCACAAAAAGATGCTTTTGATCACCAGACTTTCCAGTATCCATTCAACATATTTATTTCTCCGAAAAAGTACAATACCCTATCCCCCCAAAAAAAGAAATGAAACAAGAAACAGGAAAGGAATATTATAACACCTTTATTACATATCTATTTACCATAAGCTGTGCTAACTTTTTTGAGACGTCCTTAGTTTTTCGTTTACCTAATTGTTCAATACGTGTCTTATCATTGACTCGATATAAATTAAATAGAATTCCTAAACATACTGAGTGTATACAAGAATAGCATTTTTAAGGTTATTTACTCAATATTGACATACACCATTTGATTTAGCAACAATTTTAACCTCATCAAATGAATGAACTATACTTAATAGAGACCAGTTTAAGGTTGACATTTTTCAAAATGAACTCTATTAAATTTTGAACAAATATATGCACTGGCCACTTATCCGGCAATAGAAATCACCATTTCAAATAACAAAGAATACAAAAGCTGATGAAATCGAAGTGATACTGAATAAATAAGGAAAAGATGATGCAACATCACGTGTTGTAAAATTTGGTGATCAAAAGTATCTTTTTGTGGTGATCAAAAAAATTCTGACCCTTTAGATTTATTCGTATCATCTTTTATCTCTATGAAATGGTGGAGATTTTCCATCTATTACATCTTTGAAATAAAACGAAACTTCGACAAAACAAGAGATCTTTTTTTTTTGTTAATAATACTTTTAAAATAATTGATAAATATATTTGAATAAGAATTGTTTATTTAATGCCGTTTTTTTTCGAGTGAATGCAATCTCAATATAAATGTTAATGTTCTTAATTGTTGAAGAAATTAAACTAATAAAATATTACTTTTTGTGTATTCAAAAAGTTCATAGACTCTAGAATCGGTCAGTGTGTCCGGCCGGCCGTTAACACGATAACTTTTGAAAGGAGAGTCCGATCACGATGAAATTTTCTACACAGTTTTGTCTCAACAATATCTCGGTCGAGAGAAGAAGATGAGAAGAATTGGCCGCGCTTTTCCTGAGTTATTGCCAAAAAGACTTATTTTTCCCCTATGGCTTCCTATAGGAAAGGAGTTGGCGCCTTTCCCATAGGCTATACCCCCCCCCCCGCTAATTTTTTGTTCGTTTTACGATTTTTTTGTTGGAGCTGGTGTGCTGATATCAAAGCACTATACCATACGATGAACTTTCTTATTCTCAGTAAGGAACAAAATAAGGGTCATCTCTATGGAAAGTAGGGGGCAAATGACTAATATTTCAAAGTTTCAATTATCGAAACTGGGTGTACGTGCAAGATAAGCCATATATCGAGAATCTGCATTAAAAAATACACTAAAAACTCTATGCAATTGTAGAATATCTATCATCCAAGATTTAGTACTACCGCTCTAGGTTTTTTATTCTTTAAACTTTTCTCGGGAGTCTCCCAAAGACAAAACTTGGATAATAGATATTTTACAATTGCAAATAGAGTTTTCAGTGTATTTTTTAATGCAGATTCTGGATATATGGCTTATCTTGCACGTACACCCAGTTTCGATAATTGAAACTTTGAAATATTAGTCATTTGCCCCCTACTTTCCATAGAGATGACCCTTATTTTGTTCCTTACTGAGAATAAGAAAGTTCATCGTATGGTATAGTGCTTTGATATCAGCACACCAGCCCCAACAAAAAAATCGTATAACGAACAAAAAATTAGCGGGGGGTATAAGCGCCAACTCCTTTGACCCATCCCCACTTTCCTAAAACACTTTCCCTATCATAGTCAAAGAAAAGCCCAACTATTCTAAACCATTCGATAGAGATTTTCAAGAGCTACAAAATCGGATATAAAACATAAAGAAACAAGAAGACTAACTGACCTATTGCAAAGATAAATAAACGGAAATCGGTTCTGTTTTTGTCTGCGCTCTAATCGATCGACAATTCTAGCTCTATCGTTCCGATCACAGAGATAATACTTCGAGGTTTTCTGGGATGGAGAACTCGAATCTGTAATCGACTTGACTCGCAGCCCCATTGGTTGAGCACTGACCAATAGAAATCAAATTATAGGAAAAACGAGTTTTTTAGGATAACTCAAGGCGAAGAGTCGAAATCTTCTCTGTATTCACTCCGAAATCCTATTGATTGAGCAGTAACCAATAGAATTCAAGTGTTTATAGAAAGGATTTGCCAGGCTAATTTTTATAACCGCACATTCTGGAATAATCGATTTGTGTCATTCACTTTTTGAAGTACACATAACTCTCAGATTTAAATCCGAGGTTTCCACATTTATTTTCTTATGGATTTTCTCTTCGAATAAAAAGATAAATATAAACTGATGTATTAGAAAAAATGAATTAAGTAGAGATATATTACATATATAACTTTGTTCTAATAAGTAAAACATAATAATAATAATAATTGATAGTGTGTTAGTATGATTAGTATTGTATATTCAACCAGCAACTCATGATGATAATAAATATTGATTTGAAATAGTTAAAAGTTGTAAATATGTCAAAAGGATAGATATTCGTTTCGTGATTAATTAACAATGGACCAAAATCATTTACAAGTATTGTTCATTGTTTAGGTAACTAAAATAAAAAATATGAGTCTTATAAAAGCATAAGAAGAGAAACATTTTTAGGAAGTCAATTTGGTCACATAGGGACTACATGTGAAAATAATCATTGCCGTTGTGCTCTTCTTATTCTCTAGTAATTTATTCTATATGGATATGATTTGTTTCAGGTCGATGTTCATATATGAATAGTCATCTGAATATTTTATTCAATGTTGTATGTTAATGCATCGTTTTCAATGAAATATATAATCTATTACTATAGGAAGAAATTGAACAAAGTCATAAATAGAAAGCAGTTAAACTTGATCAACTGTCAGAGTTTCTAGGATTGTTTCAATTGGATTAATTTTATGAGTAAAGAAATAGTATTGAAATAAGAACGAAGTTCATCAACATGTAATAAATAATAACTAAAACGAATAGAATATAATTGAACAAATAAATTCTATAGAACAGATTTATAATCACTTTCATTTGTCAACAATATTTTTATTCAAAGAGAAAACAATAGAATAGTAAAATTCAATGTTTTTTTTTAATTTTCGTCTCGTTTGATTATTTATAGTTGATAGATGATGTGAAACAAATAAATAAATGTTCTCTTATCGTCAAGTTATTCTATGAATATTAGTTAAGGATTTACTTGATGAAGGTTTGGCAAAAACATATTTAAAAGAATATTTTTAAGGCAACAAAAGTTTTTCGCTACTTTTATCCTAAGATATGAACGCAAATAAAAAGATTAGACGACATTTACAATAAAATAATGTCGTTAATATGATCGACTTTGACAAACTGATTATATTGCTGAGAGTTGATTTGTTGTTTGAATTAATTTAGCAAGTCAGTTTTCATATAATCGACGTAAAGATAAAAGATAATTAATAAATTAGAAGAAAAAAAACGACCTCTGATTGTTCGATAAACACTAATGTATTACTATTAACATATAGATATAGGAACCTTGTTTTCGTCATTCGATAATTCTCTAGAAAATTTCTAGTCTATAGTAAATAAGAAATCTTAAGTGACTAAAGATGCATCGTAAAGAGGATGGAATTTGTTTTATGCAGGACAAGAAAAAAAAACCACACTGAGCATTTCTTTCGTGATATATAGGTCGAGAAAGACATGGTTCATTTTTAGACAAGGGAAATAACCTAACATTCTATTATATAATAGCAGATCTCTCATCGTTGTATTCTTTAAAGTTTTTACGGGTGTGGGGTGTGGGTGTGGGTGGGTGTGGGTGTGAGTGTGGGTGTGAGTGTGGGTGGGGTGTGGGTGGGTGTGGGTGTGGGTGTGGGGTGTGGTTGTGGGGGTGTGGGTGTGGTTGCGGGGGTGTGGGTGTGGTTGCGGGGGTGTGGGTGTGGGTGTGGGTGTGGTTGTGGGGGTGTGGGATGTGGGTGTGAGGTGTGGGTGTGGGGTGTGGGTGTGTGGGATGTGGGCGTAACTACTTCATTCATCCACACCCACACCCGCACCCTCACCCATACCCACACCCACCCACCCACACCCACCTTGATTTCGTCCTATAGAATATTAGAGGAAAAGGTGTCCACTTGTCTCCCCCTTTCGAATGATGAAAACCGCAGGGCTCTAGCTATCTTCGTTCAAAAGTTATAAGCATTTTGGTCGATGGCCTTTTTTTTATGATTCCGATAATAGGAAATTGTACTACTAATCGATAAAATCTCTTAGAAACTTCGTTATTCATTTGAATATGAACGATGTATGATATAAGTATTGTTTATTTTCTGTTTTTTTTGGTTCAAAAACAAAATGAAGTTCATCAATAATTTACATATGTGTATAGAATTGTTTTGAAACGTAAAGAGAAAAATAATAAACGCCGCCAAACATTTTCCAACTTATCCTTTGACATATGTGCATAGACTTCCTCCCCTCACATAGCTGTTGGGAAGTATAATGATTGAATAAGAAAAAGAACGAAACAGGTGAAAAATGTCGTTGAATAAATATTTATTCTTCAGTTCGTCGAAAGCAATAAGGAACTAAAAAGCTGAGTCTTGATCCATGTCACACATTTGTTACAGCTACTGTATGTGTACGGGGTAGTTATAAGAACGAATGAGTTTTTTCACTAGCGGCAAATACTATTGATAAAGCGCGCATTCTACCGAATGGTCTGCGCTTGGTTTTTCTTCAGTTCAAATCAGATGGATAATATACAACAAGTTGAATATGAAAAGTGACACAAAAATATTTATGAATAATATATTTTTTTTTGTTAAATAAAGCTCAAAACAACGAAGAATATTACTTGCAATCGATTATTATATTTAATTAGTTTTTGAACTTTTTTTAATATAAATATATAGAAATATTTGTCTCATGAGTCTCAATTTTTCATATATGATATTGAAATATATATCAATACAACATTCTAAAATTGTTTCGATTGAGAAAAAGGCATAGCAAATATGTTATTGACACAAGATACGAGATGTCAATGAGGCAGCTACTTGGTTGCACCAGTTTTGAACAAGATTCACACAATACTGTATCAAAAACTTCTTCTATCCAATCCACCAATTCCTATACTAAGAATTGTGGAAATTATTCATCATCATAATTAATCACTACATCAGTTTATATCGTTATTATCAATATATATACATATTCAGATTCAGACAATTTTTTTTTATTCGTTTCAAATAAAAAAGTTGATGAAATATATTATTGCCATTCTTTTTATCAAGATGATGGAATATTGATATTGATATTTTTATCTAATTGCAACCAGTGACTAATCATAAATATTACTCCGAGACATTCAACTGTTTCATTTTAAAAATTATTCAGTATTTTTGTGAAACATATTCTAAAAGAAGTATTGAAGCATCTAGAGTAGATATTTGGACTCACACTATCCTCGTTCACAGACCGTAATAGATGCAAATCTCTCTTTGATGACACTAACCATCATCTATGTACTCTCTTCTTATTGTGTTTGCATTGTTTATGTTTCTGATTAAAATCATTATCAATATTTTGTCTCGCGGTCATTTACTCTTCATCGAACTATCGCTTCTGTCTCAATCTAACTTCCAATATATCTTCTTCAATTTTATTCAATGTATTTCTTCATAGTCTTTACTTTTTTTTGATTAATAAATAAATCGTTGAATCTTTATTCACGAATCTCAATTGTCCTACTCTTGTAGTTTTCTATCATCATTGTGACAATTGACATCTTTAATAGTTATGTCTGATTCTGGGTGGGTGTGGGGTGATCTACTACTCTTGCATACATACACCCACACCCATACCCTCATTTTGTACCAATAAGTTCATTATCATTTAAATCGATTTCAAACGTGAGTAGTAGTACAGAACTTAGCTAATAATAATTATCAGCGCTATGATGAATGCTTGATCTTCATCACCATCGATCTCTACTGTGCAGGCGTCATGAAGAGTATTGTATTTCCTGTTCATAATTGCCACTGTGCGTCCTCCTTTTGTCAATGTGAACGAACGACCGAACAAATCAAGTGCTTCCAATTTATATTGACCATAGATTGAGTCGACCGAGAATTTATCATGCAACGAATACTTCTTCTTGACTAATGCTAACTGGTGACCCGCATCCTCATCACGTGCTGACAATATTTTATATGTTGGATGTAAATGAAGCATCTCTTCCTGGATCTTTATCAGGGCACTAGAAGTAGAAAATACAGCCTTGCGGAAACAAATTGAGGTAAAATAAAAAGATGTTAGCGCAATCCTTGCGGGATTAAAATGTAAAAAATGACGCAGTTGTTTTGTTAAACACATGTAAACCATTTTGTTTAACCTGTTTTGTAATACATTTGTTCTCAACCCTTTACCTAATCTCAAGAATTAGGCTAAGAAAGTAGTTCATATATTTTAGTGAGATTTTATTGACCTGAAGTCTGCAATTGTGTATCAACAATGTTGGTCACAGTCTGCGACACTATGTCGGTCACGGTTGATGGGAGGAGGCGGGAGTGAGTGCAAATTTCTACCCCTATATACTTTAACACTCTTTTTAGATCTTGTTTCACAAAAATCAGTATGCCCATCAACCAAACAAGACAATAAATACACTATGATATACAATCAGAATAATATATAGTTCATCCACGAATCTATCAGATAAATGGAGTACTTAATTTTATGTATATTGATCTTTCAACTTTTCAGATAGAAATATTGCTAACATTTAATTGATTCTTCCACACCCACCAATCAATAAACTATGGCAAAGCAAGCGAACTGAACAAGAATTTGTTAAATATATGTGAAGTTAGATATTCATAATATTTATTGAAAATCTTAGTAAGTGAAACGTATCAAAAACAATTTGAAGCTGTTAGTATTCTGCTATATTATTTTCTTATGCCACTCTTTTCCATTTGTTACGTACATTTTCACTTATCATATTAGGAGTAACCAAAAAAATTAGATAAGTCATTTTCCAAATAAATACTATGATGCTCTCCATAACAATGGTGCTTATTCTGTAAATTGTGGAGCTGATATATTTAGAAGAACCGATTCTTTCATTAATTCTGACGAATTTCACACTGTTCTTATGCCATTTAATCAAGTCGAACCGATTTCTCTGAGCTTTCTTAGATTCACTATAATAGATGAATATCCCCGTGTCGTCGAAATTTCCGTACTTTTGACGATTAACCGTGATTTCCCTGAGAAAAATTTCAAATTTCAGCGATTTTATCGCGATTCAGTAACCAGATTAGTTGTGAGATCTTATCGCGATAAAATCGTCGATTTTCACTTAACTCTTCGCATCAGTAATATTATCGGCAATCACAAAATATCATTCATTTGTTCGTCTCAGTGGACCACTATCTCTATCTGTCTTCGTGCTCAAGCTCTTTGGCCCTTTTTCTATAGATTATTTTTGTCATCTACCGATTCGGTTCTTTTTTTGGAACAAGAAACATGAAGGTAATGAACTTGAGGAGGTCCTATGATAGGCAATCTGACGTCATCTACGTATTCGATCGAAGTCGTGTTGCTTTTGATGAATCTTGGTTTTGTTGGAAAAATTGACAAAAAATCGTCAGTTCTGAGGATATATCGCAATTTAATCTCACAATTGATCGGACGATTATTCGCGATTAAATCATCGATTTTGGGAATATGGATTATTCCTTGATTAGCTTAATTAGTGCAATATGCATTGGCAGTTAAAAGTTTTATTCCATTAATCTTATTCAATATTCGTGAATAAAATAAGTTTCTACAGAAAGTAATAATATGAAAAACAATACACAACTAATACATGAACTCACTTTCCAGCCATGTCTTCCAAACGAATTTTTTCAGTAATTGTTAACAGTTTTGCCCGAATCATGAAGACATCTTGATCCGATTCATCTTGGATCTTATAAATGCCACTCAGTGAAAGTATTTCCTCACGAATTTTATAACGACGAGTAGCTACTGCTTCCCTTAGAGGCTCGATCGTTAAATATGCATGCGACATTATCTAAAATATCTCGTCGAAATGAATGAATATATTGTAGTTAAAAAATCTCGAGCATGTACTTTTATTTTATTATTCAAGCTATGTGTGTATGCACAAATTATGTCAATATTTGAAATCTGGTCGATAAAATTCATCATGTCAGACGTTTTTTTTTTTTTACTTTCTTTCTTTTCTTTTTTTGGTTGCTCTTTAGTGACTACTACTGATAAGACTATTTATTACTTTGGATGCTATAAAAATAAACGAATTGACAAAACATGCTCTTAAATTATACAAGAAGCCTTAAACCTAAGTATTGATGTTTTGAAATGAAATGTTCGGCCATGCATACGTAGCACATGTTGTCAGTAGAGGCATATATAGCGTGGTCCAAAAAAAACTTACCCCTTTTTGCTATATTATTTCTGTCCTTCTACAATTCACTTTTTGGTCCAAGTCTTTTTGTAATAGATACAGCTAGGAAAGGTCTACTAAATAGAGATATTTTTATTCTAAGAACGTTCCGCTGTAAGTGAAGACAGAAAATAAATTCATTAAATATAAAATATATGCTGAAATGGTATACCCCTACTGAAAAGCAAAAAACTCTCACAAACAGTTAGTTTTGACTTGAAATTTGGTGTAGGAATCGAGATAGATACCAGTATACCCATTGTGGAAAAATTTCGATCAAAAAACAATTCGGTTTTTGAAGATTTTTTCGTTTTTTACAAAGTTACTCAAATTTGATGCTAATCTGTGCCCCTTTGTTATCTTGTAAGGTGCACGCAAAGCACAGTTCGAGCAAAAATTTTTATTTTCGATATTTTATATGCCATTCGATAGAGAATTTTACGGCGAGCAAGAATAGTCAGTGAGAAACTAGCATGACCGAGAAAAAAATTCCATTGGACATAAAGATCAACCAATCAAAAAATCACAATAATAAAAAACACCATTTTGAGAGTTTGCGCAACCATAATGGCAGCACTTAGCAACCAATATAAAATAAAAGGAACCATATATAGATAAAAATGCGTACTTCTAGTAAATAAAAAAGAAATCTTCTGAAATAATTATAGCAAGCTAGATATTTGAGAATTAAAACAAATCAACAACTTCAATCGAAAATTCTTTTTTTTTTACGTAAACATTCTTTCCTTGAGTGAACACAATTGTTTTGTTAATCATTGAATTCTGTACTATAGTCACTAATCTACTCACAAGCAAATCAGAATTTTTAAAAAGAAAAAAATCGCAATTATATAATAATTTCGTATTTTCTGTTTCTACAATCAATCATATCCTGTTAAACCAGGCTTTTTACATTGGAGTCACACGAATTTAAGACAGAAAACACCAGGGACCCACACGGCAGTTCGATTCTTGACAGATTGCACAATCAACTGGGGTATTGGGTGTGAGGAGGATGTGGCTGTGGATATCAATCTTGTGATCATTCATATCAACACCCCACTCACACACTCTACACCCTAAATTATTTTCTATTACGACCGAACCCAATAGTGTAAAAATACTTAGAAAACATGCTATACGCCTCACGCAAAACAAAGTTTTTCCAGTAACCACTTGAACTATATTACTAAGAATTCCGTTCTTCTTCTGATTTTATCTATTTACAAGAAGCAACGATCGTTGATAGCATGAATGTCATCATACCTACTAGTAAGTATATAAAGTCAATCATGTATAATAATTTTTTTCTTTAAAAACAACGAAATTAGCCGTGACACATGTTTTCTTGTTACTGCTCATTGATTCCGATAAGATGAATTAGTACATGTACAAGTATAGCGATAAAATGCTGTGATTCTTACTTAGTATTCGCATCGCTGTATGAAAAAATCGTCAATTGGAACAATCGTGTCGATCATCAATCTTACACATATGCTATGGCTAAATGTAATTTTGGTACAGTCAGTGGATGGAACAATAATCGATCAATGATCATAAACGGGACATTACGTATAACTTTGGAGAAAAACGCTCTATTTGTAGTCAGAGGACTCATATCACTGATAATAATTCCAGAGGGTACTGCTTATGAGTTAGATTTCGATGTTCGATTTGATAAGCAGTTCAATTGAAGTCTTAGTGGAAAAGTCGGTTTTGGTATTGATATTGGAGATGGAAACACAGGATGCAATCTGCCAACTATTGGAACCAGTGGAAGTCTACGTTTCGTGTGGCATAACATTCGTTGGACAATATATAATAATAAGCGATTTATTAATAGATTTTTTTTCTACGTAAGTTTTATTTGCATATCTCTTTGATCAAGCATACTTTTTTTATACTACGGAGTTCGTGGAAGAAGTTCTGATGAATGGCAATTCAGAACTGATGGTTTTCTTTACTTTGATAATTTGTATGTACGACAAATTAGTAAATAAAAAAAAAAGTGTTTATAAATAAATTCAGAAGATATTTTATTGTGCTATAAAGATAAGTCAACAAGTATGCAAGAAAAAAGCTTTGAAAGATTGATACAGCAATGAAAAAGTGTTATTCAACCAAGAAGTATTGTTCCACATGCTATACGAGGACCAGCATTTCTAAAAAATGTCAATAAAGGAAGATAACAATATAGTCTATGAACACTTACCCAGTCATATTACTTTCGCCCTTGCCAGTATGACCTCCATCATCAGTTAAATTGTGAATCATCAGAGGCAAACCAATAACATTTCTTGTCTTATCGAATCCTAGCGAAATGATATCATCACGCAATGCAACATAGGCTCTTCCATCAGCATTTACTTCAATATTGCCTAGGTCACCAACATGCCGTTGCATAAGAGAATCTTTGGGCATCCCGTGAGAAGTATCTATCATAAGAGATAAAATACATTGATCATCGCTCGATTGTACAGAACGAAACTTACTGTAAGGATTGAAATGAGCACCACCAGCGCTACAATTATGATTGTCTCCAATAGGTTGCGAATGGATATGGAAACCCTAATAGACATATAGTTCATAGAGAGTTTTGCGTCAAATAGAT
>CAJNOL010002960.1:0-10384 GCA_905250125.1 Rotaria sordida | reverse complement strand
AACCCTAATAGACATATAGTTCATAGAGAGTTTTGCGTCAAATAGATCGAAAATATAGACGAAATGAAGTATAGTAAAAGATTTACCAATGTTGCCAGAGGTCTCAGGCGATTAACAGAACCAGATATGATTACACCCCAAGCTTCTTCCTGCTTGTTAAAGTTGATTGTTCCAATAAAATCATTTGTTCCTGCAAGAAACATTTCGGCATGAGCATGTATCCCATTAGCTTTGCACACAAGAGTAATAATAAGTATCAAAAACGAAAGAATCAGTTTCATCTTAAATTAGTTGTAATGCACGAAAGTGTTTTGTAATCATGTATGGAGTAGAAAAGAAGAATGACAACAATGATTTTGCAAAAAAAATCTTATCTCATATCTTATACAGAACACAAAAAGAAAAACATGAGTTCATTCTCACCAAAACGTTATTTTGCTTTACATCATGCGGATTACATGAAATAAAAGTGACACTAATAGAAGCTGTTTAGGCATATAGAACACTAACGACGAAACCGACACATTGTCTGTGGATTTTAACGATTAGTTCAACCTTACAAAACCACCATTTGACTGCGCGACTCATATGAGATTGTATTGTATACTATTTAGCTGTACTAGAAAATAACATCCTATTAGCAGTCATAGACGTGAGCAACCTAACCAAAAGATGTTCGAGTATGTTTATAGATGCATTAGGGCAAAGAGTCTGCAGAAACGAGATTGAACAAAACCGACAGTAGAATCCTGTGCCAATAGCCAATACACTTTCAATATAATGCAGAACAAACTCGACATAAAAGCCATCGATACTCGTAAACCATTGAGAAAGTATTCTAAAAATCAACAGACATAATTAAAAGATTAATAGAAGCACGTTGCAAACATACCTTTTTAGGTGAAGAATGAAACGAAATAAAAACAGAAAAAGAAAGGAGAACGGATCTACATTTACAATAGTATTATATTTGCTAAGAAATCGAGACGCTTACAGATGAGTATGGAACAGAATAAGGCAGAACACTCTGTGAAGCCAATATATGATTTTTATGCTTTGGTTTTGTTTGAGTTTGAAAGAGGCCAGCGCAATACATCAAAGGGCGGGTGTGGGTGTGAGTGTAGATATTCGCTTTATCCATACATCCACACTCACACCCTAGCTGTTCAGCATTTAACTACGAAGAAAATTGGATTATCGAAGTTCGAACACGATTTGAAAATCCCAGTGGCAATGCATATTTCATCAAAATAGATTTAAATCTTGTTGGTCAAAAATATGATATTGTTACTGAATTTCATCTCATGCCCCATGTTCATTTTCTTTGTTCGATGACTTATGGCATGAAAACGAAACTTATATTTGCTGTATGGCAACATGGATCGATCGATCACGATGTTGTTATGCTCTATATGAATCCTTATACTAGTAAATTCAGCAATGAAACACTTCTGTTAAAAACACCGAAAGGATGGTGAGTCGGCATTTTGACGTTTCATCGCTACTTTTCATTCCGAACGTCCGTTTTCTTCGAAAAATCATCATTTTTATGATAACAATATCGGATGTTCGGAATTAAAAAAATACGGATATTCGGAATGATCATCGAAAAATAAACGGATGTTCGTAAAAATTTTTAACGGGTGCTCGGAACTACAACGACACGCATATTTCTGTTGAAGAAACGGGATAATTTTAACGGATGTTCGTAAAAAAAACTACCGAATGTTCATAATGAAAATATAGGGATATTCGGAACAACAATAAACAGATGTTCGTGAAGTTCGGAATAGAAAAGAAGGGATGTTCGGAACGAAGATGGGCTTCTTTTATTAGTACAGCACTTTAGTTCTAGTTAACCTATATTCGGAACGGTCTTCCTGTCACAACACAGTACACAATATGTTAGACATATAGTCACAGATGTAAAGGGTGTACTGGGATACAAACTTCTGTTCACTCCTTTTCGAGGATGGTTCGGGAAAGAATATTTCACTATCAAAACTTCCTAGCCTGTCCATTTGCTTCATCTTTTCATTATAAGAAATAAATGAGGTTTATTGAACAAAGAACAATATTCACAGATATAAAGTCGAGCTCTTAAGAAATACAATGGCACAAAGATAGAGACATTTCAATAATAAATAAATAACAAAAAACAGTAAATCTCTATCACTTCTTGACTGATAGTATTATTTTTTTCGAGTTTTTACTCTCGAGATTATGAGACCGCTTCTCCTTCATCTACCACTCTATGTCGAAGTCTGTTTTGCACACTATTTATTTTGTCTCGAACATCCCTATGTTTGCGTTCCGAGTATCCATCTTTCGTAACTCTGTCATATGATATAATTCATTCCGAACATCCATTCTTTACCGTACGAACATCCGTTTCATTAGTTATGGATATCTGTTAGATTTTTTTTCGAACATTCGCTGGAGGACTAAAATATCAATTCCGAACATTTGGATTCGCCAGTAATGTGTAGTATTGCAGATGGGAAATTGAAACATACGTTATTACACAATACATTTTTTAATAGTTGTTTATAATGAATCGATTCATTTTCATCATCATGATTAACATCAGTGTGAAGTATCTTATTGATCAAAGTATGAAGATTGTTAAAATGAGATTTATCTTTTAATCCACCAAAAATCAAGACACCTCTAGAAAAAGTTCGCATATTCTAATAAGTATTCATTTATTTTTTAAACATTAGAAGAGAACATTTGTCCATAAAATGAAAGATGTAAGTCTGTAATAGATCAAGTAAAAATACATGAATTGCTTGTTTTTTTAGAAATTTAGACGGAGTATGAAATTGAATAAAAGAAAATAAAATTTCTCTCCAACAAAAACATCCAAGTAAGGAAGCAAGTATAAGTAAATATAATCTTTGATGAGACACAATTAATAAATGTATTATATTATTCTTTCATATCCACCGTACACATATGGGTAAATTACGTTCATGTTGTACAGTTGCATTCCCAACACTAAAACGCTTATATCTCAATGTGTACTCAACCAATTTTAATAATTTTATTTTTTGAAATACTCCTTAGACTCTATCCTACTTACCGTAAAACTATCAAGGCTTTTGGCTATTATAGCTATGAAATTTTCAAGCAAGGAAGGTCAAAGTGACTGCTTTTTGGATCCACCCATCGACGAAAATCGCTCCTATTATGCTACAATTTTAAACAGATAAAAATAATTTATTGTAACCATTTGGCAGCTAAGACTTTCGTCTTTCTCATCATATAGATTGATTACAGCTTTGGTTTTGATTTTCTGATCAAATTTTGTAAAGATTAGCTAAACATACACTTTGGCTAGTTCATGTTCCGACAGATAAAATTCAATCTACCGAAACCCATGCAAAAGTAAACGCCAATGTTTTTACTATTCGGTAGAGTAAAGAATGAGAAATCTTTTGATAAACAACAATTTTTCTAAGGACCTTCTATATCAAATAAAAAACTAAACGTAAGATGGTACGGGTGATGGTGAGTGTCATTCGCACCTTTGCGCTCTTATTATAGGTATGTATATGTGCCGATAAAGTTCTGCGTATGCTCATTAGATTCTTCTCTTCAAGATCTTTCAATTGATATATAATAACAATATATTAATTGATGTTAAGAAATCTCGGAAAATATGGAATTTTAATAAAAATCAATTTTTTTTGTCTGAAATGAAAAAACTGACAGTTGGGAAAATACTTGATTATTACACAATTAATGAAGCTCTATCGAATGTGCGATTCAAATATTCTTCAAGATCACTTTTATTTTTTTTTGGTCCAACCGTACAATACAAGCGCAATTCACTCACATACTAATAGAAAAATTTGTTTTTATTTCCTAAGAACAAATTATGTATTTCTCTTTGTCTCTGTAGGTAAGATTTCTTTATCTTTATTGTTACACGATAAATGTTTTATCTATATTTTCCGGAATAACTTAAGATTATTTGAAATTTTTATAGCTAATAATTTGCGACGAAAAAATCTATTTTAATAGTTCAGACATCGATATATCTTATTCGAATAGTTAAGGAGAGAACAGAGAACAAGTGACTTTTTTTTCTAGAGAATACTCTATTGTCAATATTGTTTGTTTCAGAATATCTTATCTAATAAACTTGCGTAATACTTAATCCAGGTAATGTTGTAGTTACATGTCGAACGAGATTCTTCAACAATGAACGAACATTGTCCAAATCAAATTCACGTGGTAAGTTTATCGAACTTCGATGTTCAATTAATATATGTTGATAATCATCCAACAATATGATGAATCCAATACATGGACCGATGCCTGTCGTTGCTAACGAATCATTTGAAGAAGCAAAATGACCCATCTCAACATCATCTATAAATTTATTCATTGTAGTTAATGACATGCTTTATTTTACTTGTTGTTTGATATTCTAAGATAATCAAAGCGCTTTATGTGTAGTGAGAGAAAACAAAAAAAAAAAGATGACACATATATGTATATGTTGGAGTAGAAATTAAAATTCTACTAGGAGAGATTAAAATTTCAATTTCTACTAGGAGAAATCGAAATAACAGGCGATTTTAAGTTACACTAGTAGAAGTTAAAATTTTAATTTCTACTATAGGAGAATTTTAAATTCTACTAGAAACTTATACTATAAAATTATGCAAATTTCTCCTAGAATAGAAAATAAAATTAACCCGTATGTGATCACTAGATTATTTGATTTAATGCCAAAATCCACTTGTAATTCACTAATAGTAACTAATTTAACGTGTTTATTGATTTAGAATTTAAACTGAGCTTCACTCTAACCATCTTTTATTACCAATATGATGCTATTGTAACCAATTTGTGTGATAAGTACTTTAAAAGAAATCTTTTTCTAAAGATTCTATATGCTTACCAAATTTCGAATAAAATAGTTATTTTATATCATATTGAAGTGTTTTTTCTTTCGATACTGACGCAAGGAGTTCAAATTAAATATCTAAAATCTTTTTTTTTCTTTTCGTTCGACATATTGCATAATTAGAATAAGTATTAATTTTATTTTCTATTCTAGGGGAAATTCGCATAATTTTATAGTATAAGTTTCTAGTAGAATTTAAAATTCTCCTATAGTAGAAATTAAAATTTTAACTTCTACTAGTGCAACTTAAAATCGCCTGTTATTTCGATTTCTCCTAGTAGAAATTGAAATTTTAATCTCTCCTAGTAGAATTTTAAATTCTACTGAATTTTAATTTCTACTCCAACATATACATGAACTTAATCAATGATCCAATAGCAGTACCTTCTCCGCATATAAAAAAATTTTCTTTTTAAAAAATACCTATTTACATATACCGTCTTATGAAAAAATGAAATCAAAATTTTTCTTTTTCTAGCAAGAAACTTATCGAAAATAATGCTATTTAAAAAAACATATTTTTTCAGATTTTTTTATTTAAATTTTATATAAGAAAATCATGATTTGTTACACAAATCGTTCTATACATTTAGATAAAAATACATATTCTAAATTGAAACTTTTCAATTGATAGATTTAAACAATTTTATACAGTAAATAAATCAAAATCTTTTGAAAACATCTTTTACAAATATTATGATATGCTCAAACATCAACAAAAAAGATTTTTTGATTAGAAATCTTCGTCGATATAATTAGGTTAAAGCCAAATACGTAGTTCGTCGTATCTACGAAATTCAATTTTAATATTATTACAATTAAATAGTTGATTATGTCCAACTGCTAATAATCTTTCTTCGAATATTTTCTGTTTTTCATGTTTCGATCGATAAAGACAATCTTTGTTCACTATTAAATACACTAATTGATCAAATCGATGAATAATTTTCCAAATAAATTGAACAAGATTTTCATTCAACTTAATAATTTCACGACTTGTTTCAAGAGAACATAGATAAGGTACTAATTGAGCTAATCGATCAACATTGAAATATTCTATAGGTTCGGGATATAATCGCTCTAACATGAGATTGACATGTCGAAGATTTAAGTAGCTATGTGAACATTCACGAAAATCCTCCCATGGCACTACAAGATGTGAAAGATTTGGTGATGCATCCAGTATTTGTTTGATAATGGTCACACGTTCTAACTTTGATATTGATTTTGATAGGAAATTAAAAGTTAAAGATCGTAGATGACGAAACAACAAATCACAACTGGAAGGATAACGTAATGTCATCGATGCATTTAACTAAAAAAAGAAAAATATATATATATTTATTATGAGCTTTACCATTTTTTAGACATGTTTTTATCTGTTCAATAAGAAGAGTATCTTTATACATATTCCATACTTATCCATTTAAAACTTCTAACAAAATCAAATTTTCATAGAGATATATGGCAAAGGTAAGTAAATAGTATCGTCAGTATGCTCCATTTCTCAAAGAGGACTAAACAATATTCTTCATCTCGAATTATTTTTCTTTAATTAAATGTTGAATCTGATACTGGCATAATTCTTCAGTGTTTAGAAAATCAGAAAATACGCAAAAAACTTCATCGGTGTTGATTTCTGATTCTTATGAACTTCTTCGTGCTATCCGATGTTATTTTCATATATATCAATCAATAGTATTCTGCAAGTATGCATAAGTTACATACTCTATGTATCTTATCATATTAGCTAATTTAACATTTTGTGATATTAAAAGACGAGATGCATTTGTTCTAAACTGATAACTTGATATTTTATCTTAAATTCTCTTTTGAACAATACATTCTGACTTTGACTTTGAAGCTTGCCAAATAATTTTGTTCAATATTAGAAAAGATTCGTAATCGTAGATGTTCTATGAATGATTAGCCCTTAACTTGAAATTGAAAACTTTGACGAATAACAATATATTCAAAGGATTTTGATTTGATTCATTTTATCTCTTAACATTACTTATTTTTTCCCATTTAATAATTTAATGTACTTACTAATTCATTGAAGTACGTTAAGCGGAGTTCATTAACGCGACCGCTTGCAAGTATTTGTAGAGTTTTCACTAAATGATCAGGCTCATATTTTACATCGCTAGTCCATTGAATTAATTGTCGTCGAGTTGTTATAATGGGAACAGATGCATGTGCTGCGAAACAATGATTGTGGAAAGTTCGCTTGTAGCGAAAGTGTAAGCTAATTGGACGCTTGTAGACAATAAATAAGGCCTTTGTAGAGAAAACTGCTCTATTCTCTTCAAAAGTCCGAATCTCATCTATGTAGTAAGCAAGATTATCAAAAGGCCATTGACCATTGCAAGCAAAAGAACTGATTCGCCATGAATCTTCGATTTCTTTAGGAAAACAAAACGAGAAATGGAGATGTTTCAGAGCAGATAAATATGTTGAACCACAAACTTCTTGAAATTTACCAACATGATCTAATGCTACAAGCAAAAAAGTAAATAAATTTGACTTTATTTCGATATGACGAATGAAGAAAATAATACCAATGTACACAACTACTGAAATTATCGATGAAATATTTTTACAGATATCTTAGAACAACTTTTTGTGTCAAAAGTTGATTTGATCATTTGGTCTATGACAACACAAGAAACTGAATGGTTTCAGTTGATATAATACAAGAATAAATGATAAACACATATTAAATGGTAACTTACTATAATCATACAAATCAACCAATATCATGTTTTCAAGTAAAGGCATAGTTAACGCGTCAAGTAATATAACAACATCACTGAGACTTAAATAACGTAGCAGTAAATATCGTAGTCGAGTACCATCGAGTCTTTCACGTAGATCATGTTTACAAAGTCGAATACCTGATGCTGATTTACCTTCATTTAGTAGTAAAGGAAAATGTAGCTCCTCATTAGTAACGCTCAATTGTTCAATTGATGGCAGAGTATTACGTTGTAAAAGAAGTATAAGTTCGTTTGAGCATTGAATACTTAATGTTAATTGAACTGTATTTGGCCAACATGGTGATACCATCTTAATGGAATCCATTACCTGATTGTCCGAGTAATATATGTGACCTATAAATCAAACGAATACAAAAAATAATGATAATAATAGCAAAGCAACAAAAGAAATTATTTCATTTAAATTGTATGTTCGAATTTAGAAAAGGTAGACTTATCTCTATATCCGACAAACAAAATTAATTATCAAAGGTGTAGAGATGATTGATTTTACTATAACTCAATGACATGCTATCGCTTTATAATTGAATTTTTAAGAAATATCTCTTAATTTAAAATAACATCATTAGAAAAATTCCTTTCAGTTATTATTTCAATCTGAAGTAACTTTAAATATAATAGACAATGTTAATGACAAAAATAGGACGTAATGCGTTACACAAGACAATTGATTTTCATCAAGCTACAAATAACTTTTGAACTGAGAATGAATTCAATTCTATAAAACCAAGATTACAGAAAGTAATAGGAACACAATTACTGAAATTGAGAGATACTAACTCAATTCGAAAGAAATTCATTCCATAATTCGATTTCTTATTCAAGAATATGTTTAATAAAATACCTTGTTGAACTTCAAATATCATAGTATGAATTGAAATATGATTACGAATAAAAGAAGCGAGTATTGCTGAGTATGCGATCGTAGGTCGTTTAAAAACGAGATGCAAATGTCGTAATGTATTGTTTGTAGAAATCAAAGGAACTAATATTGGATAAATAAAACCATATTCATAATACTCTGCTTTCAATATAATAATCTGTTTTATTGATAAGAATATATTCAATCGTTCAGGATCATTTAAAGTTTTCGTCAAATGTTCACGTAACATCATGCATGCAGATGAATCACGAAGTATGATCGTATCTATCAATGCAGTAAAATGATTTATATAATCATTGTTACTATTTAGAAATTCTCGTAAAAGGTTATAATGCATTGAACTAACATCTAATGAGTGACGAATAGAAGTAAGAAGATGTTTTATACGACTATTTTTCAAGTCAAAAAAGGTTTGATAGAGATCAAAAGAAGATAAATAAGAAAATATAATAAGCAAAACTTCATTGGGTAATGATTGAAACGTATTTTTTGTCATTGTTGACGTATCATCTACAAACATTCTTCTTTCGATATAAATGACCCCGATACATATATATATATATGTATACGCGCGAACGGTTATTGTATGCATTAATGCCCGACGGATGTATTCATTTCTTTATTTGACGAACAATGTTGTAAAAAAGTTCGAATGATTGAAATTTTTGAAGAAAAATTCCGTGTTTAAACATAAATATTCGTTTTTCGAGTGAAGATAAGCAGATATCAAATATTATTTTGTTTTATTCTTTTGCATCAAATAAAAGATGGTCAAATTAAAATGTAGCCGTTTTGCAATAAACGTATCAAATTAAATTAAAAAAGATTTTCTATTTATTGTTCGAAGTAAAGCAAAAGAGAGATATCATTTACGGATTAAATCTATCTAAAGTCACATCATTTCACCTTGAAATTTCTTGTTTCTAACTACGTCTATATTTATTTTTTCAGGTCATTCTTTATGTTATTGTTCGTTCATTATTGATGCAAAGTTTCTCGTTTATATTACTGTTGCTAATATGTGGTCAATTTTAATCGAATCTCATGGCCAGCAAGCGAAATGAGAGTAAGGCTAATCAATAATCGGTCTGTGCACATCATGATCTACCTCTGAGAGCATGTTTTTCACAGAAATCTAGCATCCCCCAGTTGGTCTCAATAGCTGTTTGTTAGAGAGAATCAAACATCAGAAAACGTGATTTTGTCATGACAAATTTTCTATGATGTCATGTTAGATCTACAATTTTTTTATTTCTCTATTTGTTTATTGAGGAGAGTTGGTTATCTAAGATAGCACTCCGTCATAGATTGCTTTTTTCTAAGACCTATCGTTCAAATTAATTTTTCATTTTCTTTCAATCAATTACAAGTGACAGTTCCTATTGAGTGCTTCCATCACGATGTTTATTTGTGCTTATAAAACACTTAGTAAAAAGAACAATCTTGATGTAGGGAAATTGGACATATGTATTCTGTGATAGTTTAAGTCTTATACGTTTGTATTTGATTAAAATACAGGATTCACACGGGAAAAAAACGTTATTCCGTCACATTTAGTCAAGCTGTAATTGTTTTCGCCTTGTTGTCAAATGTAGATTCATTTTAGGAAAATTTCGTTAACATTAGAATGAAGATTTGAAATATGAGTTTTGTTCCTAAACAATTAAACGATATAGTCTATCACAAATCATATTGCGATCTTTCAATGTTATCATTGTTAACTATCAGAAAATATTGAATTGATTATAAATCATATTAGTAGAAAGATAAATATCAATCTTGTAAACAATTATCAGATCT
>CAJNOL010002959.1:295-28717 GCA_905250125.1 Rotaria sordida | reverse complement strand
GTGAGAATGGTAATAGTCAAAATACTACACAAATATGATTACATAATAATATTAATGTGTAACTTTTCTTCATAGACATATAGTTAGTGCGAACTTGAACGTTTGAATTCGATCTTGAATGCAATCATTTTAAGTTAACTAGTAAAAAGGCATAGAAGTAAGCCAAATGAAGAAATTTCATGATCGACTATGATAAATCTACATACAGAAAAATAAAGCTGTTAGTGTAAAATGTGAAACACAATGTAGCTATTCTTGGTAATCACCGGAAGATTTCTTTTTTATTCTATTTATTTTGCAGCACATTTCTAAACCATCCTTTTACTTATTCCTCCACAACCGAAATCAGAAAGGAGTTCATATATTATAATAAGACGTTATTGATGTACACCCTTTGATCATATATCAACAACATCTTACAGAATTAATGGTGGGGTCACTCGTATTTCACAAGATGATCCAAAAAAAGTTTGTTACCGCAGCTTCTACAGGCCTAAAATGTGGAACTCACATATGCTCTCTAGCCTCATTAAACTAATACAAAGTATGTAAAGTGAGAAACCTCTTGTAGACTATAGGTATTTTGTACCAGAGTAAGGACCTCTCTAACTTCTATATTTTTTATTTTTTCTACGGGCACCCTATTTTTTATTTGCATTGTTGGTATTATTTGTTCATTATTTTTAATATTTTTAAATTCGTTTTTCTTAATTCAATATTCTTATTATTATAATCATTGAATTAATTAGTAAATAAGTCTGTTTTACATATCGATGACCATCTAAAACAGATCTTACGCACTATTATATATTAATCAAATCATAAACAATAATATTCATTATTTTTCAAAATTATATTAGGTTGGCAAGAAAGTTTTGCATCTATTTTTATTATCAATAATAAAAATAGACGCAAAACTTTCTTGTCAACCCAATATTAAAAAAAAAACAAAATATACCACAAGATGCAGTGTGAAAAGCTCTACAATTTACAGGAGACCACTTTTTTATATAGAGTAGGCAAGAAAGTTTTGTGTTGCTTTTTATTATTAAGATAATAAAAAGCAACACAAAACTTTTCTGCCAATCTAATAACTGATAATAAAAAAAGCCGCAAAACTTTTCAATAACTTGAGCAATTTTTCAAAAAAACAACTCTAGAAAGTCTGACATCATAGTAACCAGTTTCATAGTCGTTGAATATTCTAGCTTATATGAAATATGTAAGTTCCACAAAAGTGAAGGAATAGGAACATTCTGAAAAAAGAAAGTCAACTATGTTCACAAATATTCAAATCTTAACTTGAGTATACTTTCGTGATTGTCCATGTATCTCAAAAAAATGCTTAAGCAAGCACCTAAATACTCAATAGTGTCCAAATATGGCGAGAATAATATCACTTTCGACAAGGAAGAAAAAGCAAAAATTTCGTACTTCAGTGAAACTTGAAGTACAATGAAGTAGTTGGGCTTTATTGTCAGACAGACTTATATAAAATGAACTCAAACTAATGTGCCAGTGACATACGTTGATAGTAGACTTGAAATAGCTAAGATGTTCTACAGAATATTTTTGATGTACTCTTGAAGAACGAATATCTTGCTTTTTCCCGCTTGACTCTTTGGTATACATTTCCATCTTCCCTTTCATGTGTTCATCTCTTTTATTCTACCTGAGATAGTTACATTCCAGAGATATGAAATAACTCAATAAACATCATTGCTGAGAAAGAGAGAACAGTAAAACAATTCTCATTAATAATTGCCAATTTTTCATCCATTTATTCTTATGTAGACGTACCATAGCCATAGTTCAGTTAGCATAGTCGAAGACTGGATCTAGACAAATTTTTCTTACATTGAATAGACCAAAGATGGAATCGGTTTGGTTCCAAAAAAACACAAACCGATCCCATATTTGGAATAGTCATCTAAATTTTCGTGTATGATTGGATGGATCTTTGTACTTTTTAATAGTTGAGTTGAATTGATTGCCATTTTATGATTGAATAGAAATAAAAATAATAGAAAAAAAAGCAGTATATTTCGTACAATATTGAAAAAAATGTTTTTCCATACAAGTTCACCTATAATTTCAAATAGCATATACAAAAAATTTTCATAGAGATTATTCATACTGGCATGAAAGATTTTACTACATTATTTTTTGAATTTCATTTTTTATTATGATCTTCATTTTTTGATTTACAACTTAAAATCAATAAGAAATTAAAATTATCGCCATTTTGAAAAAGTCTATAATTGTAAATCAAAGTTGAACCTTTGTGGAAAAATATTTTTTCTTAGGGTGTGGGTGTGGGTGTTTTCTTAATCAAGATTTTATATTCTTTTATAAATTTCTAAAAAAATAGATTAAATTAAAAAAAAAAATTGATAAAAAAAATCTTTTTTAAACTCGAACTTGGAATCTATAGTCATGACTGAATTCTCTAAAAGTTAAATTTTTCTTTTTAATCATTGAATGTGATTTTATTTTTCTGATAAAAGACGAAAATACTTCAGGAGAATTTCATCTGATCAATGAATTACTAGTTTTATGAACAAAAAAAAAGAATGTTATAATTTTCAATTTTGATTAATAGTCATGTCTTACCGGTTCTTTTGATGTAAAGATACTTATGAATTCATAATTATTTTTCGATTAATTTACTTAACGACTAACAAATTATTTTCCATAATCAAGATTGTATAAATATTTATTTGTAATCTTTTTTTTTTGCTGTAACACCAAACAGTTTTTTATTATTATCAATAAACTAATGAAACCGTTAACAACATGTTATTCAATTATGCAAGGTACTCCAATTGTTTAGTAACAAAATAAAGCGATTTGTGAAGTAGTCAGATCCATTTTTTTCTCAAATAATTGATATTCACGTTTGAATAATAAATACATGATTCATACACGGAAGGATGTCTCGTATGAATTTTCCTATACGCGAAGACATTTCCAACAGAAAACTTTATCAATTGACTATTCATCTTATAATCTTTTTCTAGTATAAATTTCACAGCCGTTTTCTATCCGTTTATTCATATTAACTATATTATCATATTTACACCAGCCTATTGTACCTTTTGTTAAACCACAATGAACTACTAGAGTGTGTGAACTATACTTCGACGTCGGAACCACTGACTACGATATATCTTTCCTGGAATCTTTAGAATTGCTAGCAAAAAAGTAACTAAAGAATGTGCGATAACAATTCAAGAAGATGAACCTAATTCTCATATAATCAGTTTTGTTCTTGTTTAATACAATATTTCTATTCTAATGGGCAATATGCAATTCTTTTCAACATGCTTTATTATTCGCTCATGCTTCTGTGACGTAAGTGGAAACGCATCCAGCTTCGAACCAAAGGATAGATGGTTTGAACCCATTCAGAAGCTGTTCTAATTTTTTTCTCAAATTGAAACAATATTATTAAATATCTTTTTCAGAGAATAAACTTGCCTCTGCTCCGATCATCATATACGTGCATTCATATTTAGTCCACGGAGTCTTTCTATACCATCTGTTTTGATTTACGAAAAACAATAACTGTTGAAATGAAAAAGCATTCAGTTAAACATCACATCAACAACAGTAGAATATGATTTTTGTGCAGATAAAAATTGATGTTCAAGATGTGAAGGATGATGAGTGGAATCACTATGAGTGTTTGTTCGCTTATCGAGATATATAATAGTGCGTGACGACCGACTGTAGATATTATGTATATGTACAGTTAAGGTCCTCTTAAAAAAGTCACTTTTCATCAGAATGATGAAAATTAAGATTAATACAAGGAAAGATAGTTCATGATCTGATCTCTCATAAATGACAAAAATTTTTAATCGGCACTTCGTTTTTTACAAATATTATTGAAGATTTCCGTCTCATTCCCTATTCAAAAAATAAGCTGCTTTTGAAAAAAAACTAAAAATCTTTTTCGGTTTACAGGTTTTTGATCGTATCTCCAAGAATTCTCGAAGAAGCTTCATTGTAGTCAATAACTTTTTTTTGTTTGAAAGTTCATGTTTAGGGTTAACCCTTCTCGTGACCCTTTTTTTTTCAAAAAATAAACTTTTCTATTATCAAATAAGAAAGCACCTCTATAGAAACAACGCCTTTGAGGATGAGGGAGGCTTTAAATAAATAGTTTGAATAATAATGATATTAAACTGAGAAAAACGGAATACAAAAAAAGAAAAATAATTAGCGAATAGCAACAAGGTAAATAGAAGAAGAGCCTTGGCAGAAAAAAAGAAAAAAATTTCTGTTTGAAATGCAGAAATACAACAATCATTATACTTGAAATGGATCAAAATGAAATACATTCTTTATATTTATTTATGCATCATGTTCATTGAAATCAGCGACCATATTGATAATTGTGTATGACAACCAATGACTGATTACACAAATTTATTCCAATGTTTTAACACAACTGACAACGATTATTCAACTCGAAAAAATCATAGCGCTTCTCTCTCATTATGCTGAGGCGAACATGACAACTACGGAAAATGAAGGTGAACAAATAATTTAAAAAAAAAGAAACTAACACAGTTTTGTCAAAGTGTTTATACAAGCATAGCTATTTCTTTGTTTAAATTGTATATGTTGTTCTGATCAGCAATTTCTATGTTTGTTATTTGTTAACAAGTTTTTCCATTTCTATTTTTCAAACAGTACCCAGTGTCAACAACAGTTGAGATGTCGATATCTTCTTCACTTCGTTTTTGGCTTTATTTTCCTTTTCTAATACCATCAATAATTTGTTCTATCTTTATTCTCTATCATCTTCTCTTTGATCGAGTTCTTCGTCGTAGTCTCAATAATCATATCATTGTTGTGATTCTCTTTATTGGTCTTTTCTATCAATTGACTGATGTAATTTGGCTTGTTTATTATTATCATAATCATATTGCTTTAATTTCGACACCTGGTTTTTGTCTCATTTGGATCTATATTGATGTTGCTGGATTTGTTACAATATTGATTTTAGTTGCTTGGGCTTCAATCGAACGACATATTCTTATTTTTCATGACAATTGGCTATTAACAAGTAGAAAGCGTATCTACTTTCATTATATTCCTTTGATTATATTCACTTTATATCCTCTTGGATTTTATGCCTATATCGTTTTTATTATATCTTGTTCAGATCCATTAGATTACAATATAATACGATGTGGTTATTCATACTGTGCTGCATACATCCCAACAATCGGTATATTTGATGGTATAGTAAATAATGTAATGCCTACATTTATTATTGCCATCTTTAGTATTCTTCTTCTTGTACGTGTCATATGGCAAAAATTTCGTTTACATCAACCAATACAGTGGCGCAATTATCGAAAAATGGCAGCTCAACTATTGTCAATTTCAAGCATTTATTTATTCGTTTATTTTCCAGTGATGATTTTATATGTATTATATGCATCTGGCATACCATTAAATTACAATGCTCTGAATTACTACGGTTCTAACCTTTATTTCATGCCTCATATTATAATGTGCATTCCTTTCGTAAATATCATCTCATTGCCAGAGTTACGAGCAAAGTTTAAAATCTGCATTTTATTCCGAAGAAGACAAAGAAATATTATTGCTCCTAGTCACACTGCAGGACGTCGTCTGATAACATGTCATGTAGTTACAGTACTACCAAATGCGCGGTAATATTTTTTTTATGAATCATCATTGGAATAAAAAACAATGTTTGAACTATGCGAGATTACTGCGTACACTAAACCTACTGACTTCTTTTGAAGTATTGTCTTCTAATTTTACAAAAGGAACATAATTGACTATATTTCAAAATTCTTCAGATACTGTCTTTAGACAGAATCGCCGAACAATGAAGTACATGACTGATATGTTGCAATTATTTGACCCTCGGACGGTATGGGTGTGGGTGTGGATGTGGGTGGGTGTGGACGTGGTTGTGTGGGTGTGGGTGTGGGGTGTGGGTGTGGGGTGTGGGTGTGGGGTGTGGGTGTGGGTGTGGGTGTGGGGTGGGGGTGTGGGTGGATGTATAGTTTATCTAAACCAACCACATTCTACACGCACACCTGTCCACATCTACACTCACATCCACCCACACCCCTATTTTACTTATTCCGATAGTTGTCAGAGATTTTAATGAAGCAACAGAATAAAAAGAATAACGCTTTTCTTTTCTTTTTTCAGTTGGTCATTCCGAGTATTGCTCGTCATTTTTCTGAGAAAAAATTAAATGGGTTAGTTTTGTTTGATTTTTCTCATTTCTCTTTGAGTTATTCTGGAAACCATCACGTGTTTTATAAAAAGAATAATCGAATAACTTGGTTTTGTGTTTTTTTCTTCTAATAGTCATGCTTGTATTTCGTGGCTTTGTTCTGATAGAAATGGAAAGGGCAGATTTGTTCTCCTTGTCTTGGTTTAGTTATCCTACTAATTCTTGCACATTTTATAATAAAAATTTAATTCTGATAGAGAAACAAACCTACATATTTTCTTTTTTTTTATTGTGCACATATAGTTGTATTTTTTATGATTCTTTGAAATCATTTTGAAATAAAAACAACGGAGTTAGAGGAAACTAATGATCGTTCTACTACGAGGAACGCTAAATCTAGGTCCTTGCATCCAAGACCAACACCTTATTTTAATGTAGATCTTTTTATCTAAATTTAGAAAATAAAATATGAATGATTTTCTGCTAATACTCTTCAACAAAATATTCAATCTGACCCTACAAGGTAACAGTCGCATATAAAATGGTGTGGATCCCTTTTATTGGATGTGTTGACTTCTGGATTCTGCCAACAAATCAGCACCCCACACCCACACCCACACCCACATCCTTTAAAATAACCTTGTCAAAGAAAAAACATGAAAGTCCTAGAGAACACATTCTTGAACACTCGTTCAGTTTTAACGATCTTTTAAATATAATCCTAATCATACAATGTAATGAACAGTTCTTATCCAAACTTGTCAACTCGATAGTAGTATAGAGACAGACAGTAGCAAAAAGCTCTTGATCAGATGCAATTACATTGCAAGAAAGAAGAAAAGAAAAGTACAGCCTGGATTTTTTTCAGCATTCCTTTATTTACACTTTCTACCTTCATATTGTCACTCACTGTACAGACATGAACGAAAAAAAAATGATGGTAACAATAATAAAAATACATTAATGTGTGTATTTCTTTCGTTCGTTTGTTCGTTGTTAATGTACTTTTTTGTTGATTTTTCTTGTTTGTCACAGACACACTACTCCGAAGAAACTCAGTAGAATCATAATGCAATCAACGTTATGGACAATTTTTTATTCGTGGAACAAATTTTTGTGTTTGCACAAAGGTATCAGGCATGCATTACAATGATGGTATATTTTTTTCGTTACTTTTGAATTAAAAAAAGGATTTGTATCTTCAACATTGCTGTCAATTCGTAGAACCTAGGTTGTCCTTCAATGCATGAAAAAATAGCAAATATAAGATTCATGCCTATCATACAAATATTCATCGTCCATAAAACATTTGAAAGTAAGAGCATGTTAAAAAAAACTGCGAGCGAGACTTTTCATTATTTGTCAACTGTATGTAAACAGATATATGCGAGCAGAAATCGTTGACAGATGAGTTTTACGATCACTAATTTGCGCTAATAATATTTATCGTTGTCACTATATCATTTAGTATAGTTGTCAATAGTATCAATGGTTCAACATCAGTTTCTATTGAAAACATGCTGCCTAATCTTTCTTTTCCATTTATATAGATTTATTATAAACATAGTTTTAATGATGCACATATGTATAACGTAAGAGTGTTCTCTTTTATGTTGTAGAGTAGGTTAGAATTCGCCGAATCTTGAATGTGACAGAACAAAATTAGATTTATATTTCTCCATAAATTGAAGAAGTTAAAATAAGATCGAAAATTGGCATATGATGCGACAAAATACAATATTTCCAGTCTGTTTTCACACTATGATTCTGAATATCATACTTTTTTTCTATAAAGATCATTTTTTGACGATCGAACTCTCAAAAGAATATGGTATAGACATGCACAAAAACTAATGCTAGTAGTTGTGAAGTGTTGGTATTGAGAATTTGTCTTTTGTTTGCCTTTGGTATCTGAGAATGTCGATGTCAGTGCGGATGAAATGAATATTCACTCTCACGCCCACTGAACGATGAGTAATTCTGATTGTCAATGATAGGAATAAAAGAATGTGGTTTGAACACTTATGAGACTGTTCAATTTTCTTTTCAGTTAAAGAATTTTCGATTCATCTCGTATACTCCTCTATGTATATCTGATAGACTTATGAAAAAGCCGTTGGAGATTTAGTTCAAATTTGTATTTCATTCGTATCAGTTTCTTATGTTTTCGAGGCATTATCAAAAGAAAACTTGTGGATATGTATGCATGGGTTCGTATGTTGAAAAAACCTTTCTTCCACTTTAGTAGTTGCTAACACGTATTTAATGTGATCTTAATTATAGTCACTGAAGTTTAGAATAGCATACGCTTAGTTTTCATTTTTATGTTCATTTTGGACTATCTTCAATCATTGACTAGTTTTCGAATGCATTACGTAGTAAATAAACCCATGTTTTTTTTTTTGAAAATGTTCTTTTTTTATAATGTAAATAATTTTTGAATTGCAAGTTCAAATAAACACTAAGGAAACTTTTTTTTTTTGTTTTATTTTTATTTAAGAAATAAGATGAATGTGTCACATCTTGTAAAATATGAATTCAGTTCAAAAAAATACTAATTATATTAAAAACTATCAATTTTTCATCAACTTACAGGAAAGTTGTCTAATGTTTATAATCATGTAAGATTCATCTATTTAAAAATGAGATAAAATGCGAACCCAATTGTAGAAAAATCATGTTCTGCAAACGCTCTATAATCAGATCTTCTCATAGGTGCCCCATAAAGTCAAAGTCTGTCAACTATTATATATTTTTCAACGATGCGAACTCCTGCATATCATACAGCAATGAAAATGGCTATTTATGGTCCCTATAAACTAAATTTCTTATTTTAAATATGATTTTTTTTTCTTGTTTATAATCAATCATTTTGCGTTCTGATCTTGAATGTTTTACTGTTGTTATGTGCAGCCCTTCTCAATAGAGTATGTAGCTGAAAAGAATCCAAAAAGAAAACAACGAAAAAAAGGAGACAAAAACAGACAAAAATGCAACGTAAAATGTTGCCATGATGCAAAAACAACAAGCGAATCATTCGACAAAAAATACATGCTTGTGACATACACAACACGCAACGAAGTTGAAATCAATCATTACTGAAATTTACTCGGTATAGTTGGCTTGAATTACTTGCTTTTAATGAGTAACTCATTGGAAGGATTTCTAAGACTAGAAAGAGTATTTTAAACGTCATAAATAGAGCTAATATATGATTGAAATACTGATTAAAAAGGATTTCGACAGATATGAAATCGATACTCATGACCAACTTCCGTTCACCCGATCGATTGATAATCGCTTGTCAATTAGCAACCTAGTGAATTTACTTTGTTGCATCTATTGCACACAAATTCAATGATTGCAAGGGTTTCTATGTGGTAATTTTTATTTTCCCCAAATCTTTTTGATGACGATGTGTTTCGTCGACTCCAATGTCGTTGAATCAGTTCATAACTGAAAACGAGTCTGAATCAGATATGATCTGTTGTATATATAATATTTTATTATAATTAATTAGTTTATTTAAAAATTGATTGGTTACCATGTGATTTGGTAGGATATGGGTGTGGGTGTGAATCTGGGTGTGGAGTGTGAGTTTCGATGTGGGCGTGGATGTTTTCCTCTTCACATTAACACCTAGTCCCATCCCCATACTCTACCAACTCAGATAATAACCAATCGATTTTTTAATAAATAAATAAATTATAATAAAATATTATATACACAACAGATCATACTTGATCCAGATGCGTTTTCGGTTATGAATTGATTCGGCGACATTGGAGTCGACGAAACAAATCGTTGGCGAAAAATTCTTTCAGTGATGTTGGAACCAGCAAAAATTATCGTTGGTGAAAAGAAAATTCGGTGACAATGGACTAATTCTTCTATGCTACGACGTTGTCACTGTTTTACATGATTAGTTTGCTGCCTTTTTTTTTAATCTCATTTAATTCATCACCTTCCGTTAGTTCAGAGGCTAGAATCGAGCTAATTAGGATAATGTGACTGGGAATTTCATGAGAAGGTATACACATAGCATGACGACACTGCCGAAATATGGCTGCGACTGAGGATGCATACCTTTTTTTCACACATGATTGCGTCCACGTGCCAAAAGAACTACGAGCCACAGAACTATACTTTAGCGTGGCCAAAGGAGGACTTTGGTAACACAACATAAAGTAAAATCTAGGACAACAACCTTATATTCAAATAGACATAAGTGAAGGCGATGAGAAATAATTTCCTACAACAAGTCATTGCGTCAGAGTGAGAGTGAAAAGCTTCTGACCACATAAGAATGTCTAAGAGTGAGAACGCAGAACTTCCGACTTCACAGCAAGATGCCAAGATGAAAGAAAACAGTATGGGTTAAAAGGCCATGCGCAAGAGTCTCAGGAAATGCTTTTAGGCAACATATCATAGCACTAGGTTGAGGACGAAAAGAAGTAGATCCGACACCAATGTCTCAGTGTCAGCAGAAACAGATTCCTACCACAAATTAATGCTTAGAAAAAGGCAGGGGTGGTGACGCACACTACGACGTATTAAAAAGACGATCAGGATCTCCCGCCATAGATGAATGTATTATAATTAGAACATGAGACATCTGGTTAATAATAATAGCGTATAATAGCGTCAAAGTAAACGTGCTCTGTTTTGACTTCTAAATTAATGTGAAAGCGTTAGAGAAGGGGGTAAGAGCCTTCAAATTATAAAGAAATGTATGAGAACACAGGAGAAAAGCTTATTTCATCCTGCAACTCTTGAGACGACCAGAGGGTGGAAGACCTATCGCACATAATCAAGTATCAGGGAGTAACGGTAAAAATACTCCATATCACAAAGTATCATGCTACTCTCGATAGAAACCTTGACACCAATAGGGTGTGGGTGTGGATCTTGTATTCCATGACATTCACACTAACAGCCATCGCCACACCCACACTCACAACCCACCCACACCCCAGACCCACCCACACACCCACACCCCACACACACCCAGAAAGCTTTGATTCACTTAGTGATGTAATAAAGTTAGAGGGACAACCTTCACCACTGACAGTAGCGTGAAACATCAAGAGTCAATCACTTTGAGACACGAAGCAATACGTCAAACTCTTGACTCAATTATTTCGTCTCAAATGGCTAACAGCGAAATTCATGCCGAAAAAATTTGGGCCACATGGTCGTGCTTCGAAGTCAGTATGCAAGATTTCAACCCTTCCGCCAACTTGTCAAGTTGATGGTGAAAACCTTAAGGCCACAGAGCAATCCATAGAAATGAGCCTATAAAGCTTCGGATAATAGAGAAATCTGTATGATGAAACAAGGATGTACATGGCAGCGGCAGGTTTTTTTAAAGATCATTGCGGCAGCAGTAGATTTTTAAAAAAAAATCATCGCGGCAGCGGCAGGTTTTCAGCCGCGAGGGACATCTCTGGAATGGAATTGAAAGGTTCAAGTGTGGGTGTGGGTGTGTTGAAGAGAAAATCTACGCCCCGTCCCACACCCGCACACCCACATCTGACACCCACCCACACCCATACCCATACACCCACACCTGACACCCACTCACACCTGACACCCACATCCACACCCTTCTCTTGATGGTGGAATTATCAACATTCTTCGTTTGCTACTTGAATCGCCGAAAAACAGTCGCATCTTGTTGACATGGAGAGAGCGAGAAGAGAGAGAATCACAATAAGCTTTTTTCGTTCGGATATCGTCGACATGAAAGTGAATAGTGGCAGAGCGAAAGTAAGAAACTTGCATTCATTCATTCGTTGACTTTCTCCTCTGAGTGTTGGCAACACTGAGGGCGATTCTCATAAAACTCGTTTCTTTCATATTAGAGCTTCGATTAAATCATGTCGAGCCGATTCACCGAATTTGAAGCCGAAAAAAAGGATCTTTCACCCATCATCGGTTATTTGGCCTATCCGATAGTCTCACTCGAAGAATCATTGGAAGACGTCACAAACCAAATCAATAACTTGAATGCTTTGATCCAGGAAATCGATAAACATTGTCGTTCTCCAGCACAGTACGATCTTAGTCGAGATGAAGCAGGCGCGATATTTCTCTACACTACAGAAGCCGGTAAATACAGTATCTATCAAATTTTGAATCGAGTGCTGCGTGACGAAAACAGGAAAAAAGTTGTTCCATGGTTCCCCTACCTGAGATTATTCCATAGTGCTCTGCAAAAATTACTTACCGTCAAACGATGCGTGTGGCGCGGTGTACCGAAGGATGTTAGTGATAATTACCATGAAGATGATGTAGTGACTTGGTGGAGCATCAGCTCTTGCTCGTTATCGGTTGACGTTGTGAAAAACTTTTTAAGTTCAGATGAAGATTCTACACTCTTCATGATTGAAGCAACGAATGGTAAAAATATTTCTGGCTATACTCTGTTTCCTAATGAAAAAGAAGTCATCTTACCCATGGGCACGAAATTACGCGTGCAAAGTAATGCATTAAAACATGGAAATCTACGCGTCGTTCATCTGGTGGAAATTAGCGATCACGACGAAGGAAAATTATCCGTTGCTATGGGTGGATTATCTGTTACATCCAAACCACAAGTTCAGGCGAAATCCAGTGAGTTTTCTCTTTCTTTCCTTGTTTTTTTCTTGAAGAAAAAGTGCTCTTATTGATATTCATCATTCTACTAGATATCGTTTCGGTGAGAATAGACCATCTACATTCGATAACTAAATCTTTCTTTCTAACGAATGTAGAGCACTATTTCTACACATTTGAGAAAAACAGTCAATCCACCTTTTCCACAACATCTGAGCATTGAAATCAGTTGAATTTATTCAACCATAGACCAAGATCATAAGTCTTGTGTAATTCTGTCACAATGAAACGACTAATGATTGTTGTTTTTTCTTTTTCAAATCGAATGTTAGAGTCGTTCGTTTCCTCTCGAATTGATCGTTGATATGCAATGTAAACAATCGCTATACCATGGATAATACATCTACTGTAGAAAATCTTACAGTCAACCTTTTCAAACATTCGAAATGCCTGGAGAACACCGATTGGTTCTCTGGGGAAGAAGTGCAAATGATGACTACCGTCTACGGATATTTCTTTAGGCTTTTTCGCGTATGCTAAAGTGTCACAAGAGATCATCGCGATGTGTTCGCATAGTTCTCTTTTCATATAATCAAACCCATCAAGGGTATGGGTGTGAGTGTGGGTGTGGATTAATTGCGGGATGTGATCCATACCCACACCCACACTCTTGTGCAACGAAAAAGACTAGATCAGAAAAATCTATGAGTAGAAATTAATGTATCTAAACCGATGGAGTACGTTGTCTTAGAAGCATCACGATTAAGATAAACTACATTTACATTTTGTATGTGAAAGTGTATATAGTTTTCTTTATTAGTTGGAATCATTCAGCTTCTATTCTCTATATATATTTTTTTCATCAAAATTTAAGTGATGGGCATCTCAAATTTGTATGAACTTGAAATGCGATAATGAAAACGTCTAGTTTCATTGATTATTTAACTGTTCGAAGAGGCTTAGATTCTTCATGATCACGTTATAAATATAGTTCGCTGAATTTCTACAAGTTTTTGTCAACTATCAGGTTCTTGACTTTCATGGTTTCATCTATTTTAATGAGTTCCTGGACTTCATTGAATTTCGATGGTTCGCGCAGTCCATAGAGTTACTAAGGTTCTTCTCATTACATCTCTTTCTTCAATATCTAGAATCTATGGCATGTACTGTAGATATATTATTATTAGGACAAAAGAAGTTATGCATTAACGATGTGTCTGACAATAGATATAAGTTTTTAAAGTAAAAATTCTTATAATCTTGATTTATTTATAAAAGTCAGAGTTTGTGAGTTCCACACTTTAGCCTCTCAAGGGACTGCGCTGGCAAGTTTATTAATATTATATTAATATGAGTAAGAATTCATTCAACTGTATAGCTTCACTTTATTTGATAACATATCTTACTATGTTTAGTATAATTTATTGCTCGTTCAGTATTATGTAGTGTTGTATACTCTGCCCGTTCTCTTGCAACACAAAGCTCTGCGCTTTTTCTTATCTCTCATTAATCTCTTTTTGTTGCTGAAAGATATAATGACCTCTTCGTGTATCCATTGAGATTTTAATAGAAAAAGTTTACAGAATTCTTTCTTTAATACAAAAAAGTATATTGAATCTTTTGGAACTCATCTCCGATCATCGTAAGATTATATGTTTCCTTTGGCAGTTATAAATTCATATATTTTTCTATATGTTAATTTTTATGATTATAATTTCTATCATGATATGTGTATATTATAACAAGCTGTTCATAAAAATAATCCATTTTTATACACAATTTCATAGATATCAAGTTTTAAATTAATGAATATAAAATGTAACGGATGTTCCTTCAAGAAAAATGGGCCTCTCTATATTTTAATGATATTTCTTTTAATATCCTCTTCTTTAGGCTTTCTTCGTTTAAGTGACATTAGATTGACGCCCAATACATCAAGAATGTTATTTCAGTAGTACTAAAGTATAGAAATGAAATCTTCAGAATAGAGTAAACATTTCAGCAGATCGTAGTGCGAAGTTTTATACCTATCAACTCATGCAACAGTAGCACCAATTCAACTTATCATTTTTCAACATCAAGAATCATTGACCGCCGTATTATTCAAATTTAAATACATTGAAGTATTCAATTTTGAGACAGATTTGTAGATTTCATCAATTGTATTGAAAGAAGCTGTCATACAAAAATTGTATGATACCGTTAAAATAATTCAATAAAATTTCTTTTATACAATTGTTCACGTTTAACTGTTTGTTTGACGTGTGTCCTGTAAAATTACGGATGTCATTTACATTAATAAGAATTATACATCTTTGTAGAGAATTAAAAGATGAATCTTTAAAAACAAACTAAAGGATTGGATATTAAAAGAAATATTATTAAAATACAGCGAGACCCATTTTTTCTGGGACACTCGTTAGAAAATATTATTGAGAAAAATCAAACATTACTATTTCTTAATATGTTACATGATTATAAATCTATTGTGATGCGCTATGTCCTGTAACTAATGAAAGAGGTCTCTAGAATTTTATGTTTTGATGTAAACAATACTTTCACTTTATAATAATTGAAAGAAATACTAATTACATATAAGAACAGATTAAACGCCTACCAGAGTCTGACTCAAACTGAGTCAAACAAAAGCTTGACTAGATTCTTGAATCTCAAGCTTCAATATTATGTATGTACGACTCCAATATAAATTCTATTAGCGAGACAAATCTCAAAGAACAGCACATGAGACAAACATCATAAGAAAAATAATAGATAAAGCAGTAAGGTGAAATTTATTGTTTATATTCCAAACACTCGCATCTATCTTTTGCAATATATTACATATATTGATTATACTAGAAGAAAACTACATTCTGGATGAGATATTCTGAATCTTGAGCTATTCTTTTTTTAGTCCTAATCTTGCCTTCTGTTGTTACGTTTTGTTAGATGCTTCATTTTTATTCTTGCATTGTACGCTAAAATGAAAATCGAGATTCACACCAAAACATAGAAAACATCTCGGAATAAAGAATAGAGTAAGAACTGTTCTAATTCTATGGTTATACGTTGTTTAAATCAAAACATAGTATTGTAGAGATCTCTTTCATTAGTTATAGACCTTGGTGTTTAGTCAGAATAGATTTATAACTATATAAAATATTAGAATATAGTAATATTTGATTTTTCTTAATAATATTGTCCAAGTTTATTCATAAAGAAAAATGATATCAATATTTTCAGAAATAAAAAATTCTGTATAATCTCATACATCGTTTTTAATATCATTAATTAATTGATATTGATTTAGTATTGACTTCATTTGAAGTAACTTCGATACGTAACATATATAGATCAAAGAATGTCATTTAACAATATTTTGCGTTGATTATATTTGATAAAAATTTATCTTTTCTTAAAATAAGATTGAAGTTTTATGTGCACAAAAAAAAGAAGCGAAGTAGCTGGCCAGACTGATCACTTCCATATACCTATGAGAGATATTTGAGATGTTTGATTTAATTGAAATCAATCTACAGTATTTGTAATCATCTATAAATGACTAGAAAAATGATCAACTCGAATTTTATACATCCTAACTTTTTATGTCCCACGGTCTCTTCGATTCAAAAACCAGAAAGTGTTGTTTTAATTCCGACCCTTATCTCAGAATTGTTTGATACATATTACTTTTAAACCCATAGTTTTCCTCTACTTTTATAATTCTCAATAAATTTTGACTGAATGCCACTCTTATTGATATAATTACAGTTTCCATACTATGTTACACATATCTTTTTGTCGATTGAAGAAAAGTAATAGTACTAAAATGTTTTTTTTAGTTATAGATTTTGTAATTTCTGTCAATTACAATGAGACATCAACATATTAGAAGCATATTATATTACATAATAGAGATGAAAATTGATTGATATCATTAGATTTAGTCAAGATCTCAATTATAGCTAGATTCTTCATGTTCACATTAAAAAGAATTAAATCATTTTAATTGATTGAAAAGAAAATCTCAAATCAGTTCATTCATTCCGAAATATTACCTCCAACTCACTTCACTTGAAACTCTGGGAGGAGCTTGTTAGAAAAAGGTTTTGTCAAAGATAATACCAAGATATACAATGGAAAATTTTGAGCTAACCAAGATTAGAAAGCACATCCACATTTTTTTTCAACTAGATTACTGGTTGTTTTCACTATTTCTGATGCAAGAAAGATTTTCCATTCGGGAGTATCTTACATGATTGACAGGAAAATGAGCTTAATTTTATCTTCCTTTTTTTCGGAATTACAAAAGAAAGATTTTTCAATTTTTTTAACGCCAAAGGTGTTTACATGAGTGACTATGGATTCAAATCATTTTTTTCAAAAACCAAAACGAATCAAAATTTCCTTGAATTAAGGTTTAAGCCTTCGAAAACGACTTGCATTCATATAACTGGCACTACTGCTGTGCGTGAAATTTCCTGCGGGTTGATTAAAAATTCTGCTATCTCATATAGTTTCGTTCTAAAAACTAAACTCTAATTAAATACCAGTGATGACACATCTTAAAAATAATTTCCGCCAAAGTCTGCCATGTTTGTGACGATTGTCTAACAAAATCAACTAGATTTTGTAGTCGCTACTTTACAGAATGTTACAGAAAAGCATCACTTATTGATTATTTTTGAAAAATAGTTCGCAAATTCTTAGTGTTTATTTTTGTTTCGAGCTTTGTTGACTACAACATTATTTTCTGTTATAATGTTGTTTTTTTTCGTTGTATTACCTCATATAATCCAGTTGGATCTTTTTCTCCGTTTTAGTTTCTTTTTTTCCAAGAGCTAGATACATGCATCGCTGTTATTTGGAGTCAATTATTCACGTGTTCTTTCTCGCAATTCTTTTCTAATAAAAATCTTTGGTGTTTCCACGCTAGATCCTTGAGGAGTCCAAAAAGGATTCTGCGAGGATTCACTGATTTTTCTCTGGCCGTACGGCCGAGTTCTGAAGAAAGAAGATTTCTCATTGAAAAGACTGAATTTCCACTGAATTATTATTGTTTTATGTAGTTTATAAAATTCCATGGCATTTTGTATTGATTTCATCAGTTCGATTAACATAAGAAAAAATTTACTTGTAATTTTTTTTTCTACATACATAAATTGAAATGATGAACAAGTGTGACTAAATGATTTGTCTGTTACCACAAATAAGTATTTAACAAAAAAAAATTGATGAAATCACTATGTACATTGAAAGTAATATTCGAATTGCAGGGTTTTTAACTTCCCTTTCAAAATATAATCATAAAAATAACTATTGTTTCTAGTCTAAAGCTCAAGTCAATATCATGACAAATTTTTAGAAGATTCTAGACAAACAAAACAAATTTCTTCTAGATTGTCATCAGAAATTCTTGTGTTTGGTCATACACAGATTCAACCGTGAGCGGACTGAAATTCACCTATACTTCAAAATTTTGTTAAATTCGGAATCGCATAAAATAAAAATTTGAAAAGAAATTCTCGTATTTATTGCTGTTGAGATTCCTTTACAATCGTTTTTTTTGTGAGGATCCTCAAAAATTTATGTCTATTGAATAGCTTACAAAACACAAACTTGCAAAGGTCTCAACTAGTAGATCCTTGTACTCGATTTCAGATCAAGATTTTGATTGTAGGTTGGTATTGTCTTGTAAAGAAGCGAAAGTGCTTAATTTTAGAAAGTTCGAAACCGATCCGTAATCGAAACTTGCCAGCATTGATTTGTTTAGTTAATTTCCTTTATTCATGTTAACATTCTACTCTGATCTAAATTGCAACTTTTGACTCGATTCTCGTAATAGAATCATCATTTTGTCTGCTAATTTTGCGAAAATCCTTAGTAGAATCGAAAGTGAATACTGCTAACATTTTGTAATTTTGATGTGAACAAAAATCCCCCTTAAAACAAGTAAAAAGTTCGAAAAATATCATGCAAAGATCAACAATGGATCCTTGTAACGACTAGCATTGCTTGGCGATGGCTTGACATGGTGATTTTTCGCAACTTCCAAACATAATTTTCACAAAAATTATAATGAAGATTTCGATTAACAAATATGTATCAGATTTTAGAGATTCTAATGAAATGATCTTCAAATTTCGCCATGTGGGATTCTTATAGGTGTCGCTATTTTTCTAGCTATTCAGTAGATCTCGAAATGGACCGTCCTGTCCAAATTTCATTTCTTTTTCAAGGAAGATTTTCCACATAGGAAAATAGAAAGAAAATCTGATTTTAATCGATTTTTTTTCTAACTAAAAAATTGATTAATATGATACTAGTTAAATACGATAAAACCCTTTTTTTTTCAATTTTGAAACCAATTGAAGTTCATCTTTAAAGTAGAAGGATCAGATTTCAATCAGAATTAGATAGCACCATTTTAATCGAGTTTTACTTAAAAACAATCAATTTTATTCTGATTCTTGATCAGAGTTTCTTTCATGGATTGGGTATGTTGGTGTGGGTGTTCTCTTTCACCACACCCACCCACCCACACCCACATCCACACCCAACTTTGATCATAGTCATACAAATACTTTTATAAGTGCATATAGTGTTAAAATAAGTGGAGAACAGGATGATTTTCTTATAGTTATACATTAACGAAACAGCATACCTCTATTTAGAAAGTAAAAACAGATTCAAGATAGACATTTCACATTAATCAATCAAGGATCTGTTAACAAGATCTAACTGTAAATGTAATGTTTTATCTCACGAAAGAATCGCAAGTTTTTGAATAAAATGTAAGCTTCGTAACTGCAAAATATTCTTAAATGTAAAAAGAAAAAGATAAGCAAAAAAATATATTGTTTTCAGACAGATTAAAAGTTGCTTCGCATGGTTTTAATAGAAAAATACAGTTGCTCAAAATAATATGTCAGTTTCGCTCGAACTTTAGACATGGTGTAAAGAAAAAGATAATCACTTAAAACTCATCAAAAAAATTTTTCGAGATCTTATTTACAAATTTCAAACTATAGTGGAAATATTCTTATTTCTTGATCTCCGAAAACAACTAAACTTGTTCACGAATTCAATTACACTGTTGAATTTACTATGAAATATATCGCTAGTTGCTTGGTTTATGACAGGTTTTGATTATGCAATAGATAGCTAAAAAGAATGAAGAATACATTTTATTCTCTAATCAAAGTTAGTGAATCAATAATGATTTTAGCTGAATAGTCACTAATTCATAATTTCTTGTATCATTGAAACAAAATGTTATTTCGAATGTCAAGAATACGATTAATGCTTATTGTAAAAACATTCATACTAAATTACATGTATGAGCCAGATATTTTCAACAAGATTTGATCAATCAGTGTAGCTCTAACTCATACAAGTCGAGTTTCCTATCCACTGAAGCATTTTTAAACACGAAAAAGTATATATCAAAATATTTTATCAATCAGGACGAAATAAACTTATAGAAATGTTCTCAAAAATCGTGAAACTATGTTTACAAATACGTTTCTTAAATCTTACTCTTTTACATAAGAATTCATCTGTTAAAGTAGACAGAAAATGCAACATAGTTCAAATTCGTAGCAACTGACTATTCATTTTTAACACTAGCATTTTTTCCACCTAAGAAGGACATATCAGACGAATTAAGAAACTTGCTTTCATTTTTGTCTTAATTCTATATTTCGATCATTTTAGAAGATAAGAAAAAATTTTCTTGACAAACAATACGGAGCAAAACAAACACTTTTCTTGAACTTTCTGTTTTAAAATTTTCAAAACCTTTTCGACAAGATAATTTATACTAGTTTTTCGAAGAGTCCTAAACCGTTATCGATTAGTTTCTGTGTAGAGTAAATGTATAATTTTAATGAATTTCAGGTTTGACAGTAAAATTAAAGATTCTCATCGATTTTTACTTCAATTTCCATGATTGTTTCACTACTATTTAGCCGAATAATTTCTCTACAACACTATTCTAGTTTCATATATAAGGGCTTCAAATGTGTCTTACTTCGTAATGAATGAACGATTGACTCTTGCGTAGAACTCAATCAAAAACTCATGATTTTTATTGGATCTTAGCTATTGGCTTGTTTATCATTTTGTGAAGAAAAATATTTGTGAATCATTTTCCGTTGAACGAAAGGAATTAAAAATGATACTCTTTCAATTATTGATGAGTATGATTCACTATATTGGCAATCATATTATATTACCATAAAACATAAAAGTTAGCTGTAACATCATATGAATATCGTACGACTTACAAATAGAACATTATAGTAGAATCAAAGCAACTTTCTATTCAAATTTTATAATAATTTGTTAAGAAATTGTTTTATTCTGCGATAGGACATAAAGTGTTCTTCTAATGTACACTCTCGCTTAATTAGTAACGTTAAAGATAATTGCTAAAAAGAAGAGAAACAATACATGCTTAGTATTTTAAAAAATATACTTTATTGATGTTGATTCAGCGAAAGACGAAGACGCAACAAACAAACTATTTTGAATTCATTCGAAATAAATAGAAGTGTCAAGCTTGAAACTTAAATTCAACTGAGTCTTCAAGTTTCAAGTTTGATATAATATATGGAATAATGTGGGTGTAAAGAATTCTCTTATTCATTTATAAAATATTGAAACTCGATATTTTTTCCATTTTAAAGCTAAGTTTTTATGTAACTATTCAAGAAAGACTATGCACAAGTTGAACTATACTTTATTCTTATGTTGTAATTTTTATTGCAAGAAATGCAGAATACAACAGAAAATTGACTATTTTTGTTTTTTTTGTGATCATTTTGCAAAAGACGAAACTAATTGAATTAAATAGAATCTATTAATTTATACAAGATCACATAAATATTCTCTGTTAGTGTGACTACATAATTGCACACTGGCCGTAATGAGCGAGAAATCGTAATGTTTCTTTTTCTACATTCCTTGATTTCACTCAAACAAAAAAAAAGTAACTTTGATAACATAATTTTAATGATTGAAATATTTTAAAATGAAGAAAAACGATATTTATCTGGATATGGACAGATACAAAAGCTTTTCTTTTAAACTTAACATTGTCGATAACTTCATTGAACGAGGACAATACTAGCAGAAAAAGTCTATTCACTATCTTAAAAACAGGACAACATTCAATATCATAGTGCAAACTGTTTTGACATCAGAATCCATGGAGAAAATCGCTAGAAAAATAACATTTTTATTGGTAGAATTAATCTATAAATTCGAATTCAATCATCTCATTCTGATGAAATATGATCTCTAAAATTCAGTTTGCATTTGATTTTATTAGCTTCTCAATCATCTTTGTTTGCCTGGAACTACTAGTACATTCTATCCCAGTGAAATTTTCTGCTGCAATTCTCAGAATTATGGAAAATATTTTAGTCTTCTCTGGAACTTTTTACAAATACAGTAACTCGATATTTTAACATTGATTAGTCCCGACCTATGTAAAATTAAATGTTTAGCTTTTTATTTGTTAGAAAATGAATTTTGACTATCTATATATCAGAGAAGCTTGGGATTTTTTTCATAGTATATCATGAAATCTTGCTATATTCTCTCTCAAGAGTGTGGGTGTGGATGAAGATGTCTTCTCCGACATCCACACTCACACCTGCGCAAAATTTCAAAGATAAGTTCCTACTTAATCGTCCAACTGCGACTGTCAAAAATCCCGAAAGAATGAGCAAAATGTTTTAAATAAAAATTTCAGTAAAGTTTCAACTACTCCACGAAATTCTCTGTAAAATTCTGCATATTTGGATGGATGTTTTAGATTTTTAAAAGGAATATTTGACAGAAACAGTTTTTAGAGAAAAAAAATGGAAAATTACTAAAAAAAGTCCTTTTTTTTGTAAACCACGCATCGTTTAACTTAAAATTTATACCATTTTGTTCAGAATTTAATTTTAAATCTGATGGCAAAATAATAAATATCTTATAGAGCGTGTCTGACTTTTGAAAATATGGTTTTTTCAAGGTGCACTGAAAAATATTGACAGGTATTAGTTTCTATTTATGTTCAATAATTTATACTTTAACCATTGCCCTTTATGAGCAAAAGCTTGCACAAATTAATAATTTTGCGTCAACAAGAAAAACTTTCTTTGAAAAACAAAATCAATAGTTTTGTAGAGCTTGAAATTCTCTATCTATTCATAGATAAAGAAATTTTCTATTTGTCCCAGAAATAGAAAAAAAATGCATTAATATTTTATCCAATTTATCATGTCCAACCTGTTAGTGAGTGAATATTTTTTTTTGCCTATAAACAGTTTATCTTAGCAGAGGTTAAGCAAAGAGCAACATATGTTAAACAATGATTCATAATGGTTATAGCAGTTAATCAAACATTTATTCGTTTATTTTCATAAAATATATCGTGTCGGTATTTATTTAAAAACAATCTATAGTTAGAATAAGAGTGATAGTAGCAATGTTTGTATAATCTTGTCCTTGTTTTTATACATATGTAGCGTACATCTCTATGAAAATGATTTTTCTTTTTTCAGAATATTCAAATATTCTCTATTTCTTGTTTTGAAATTTGATATGAGTCAAAATTAATTTAGAAAATTCAATTTCTATTAATAGCTCATTTGAAATCGAGATAAACCAATAAGGACATAGTGTTTTTACCAACGAGTGCAATGATCTTAGGATGTAGTGAATCAAATGAAGAAAATTCAATTCTATTATTATCGTCAACTTTATTGTAGTACCATTCTTTATCTCTTCTATTATTTTGAGCAACTCAGAAAGCTGCAGCAATACGATTGACAAAGATGTTGAGCTCTTCGTTTCGTTAATGAAAAGAAAATAGTCAAAGAAAGATATAATTAAGACATTTTTTTTATTTATACTGATACTATTCGCAATGCATGATATTATTTGATGTTCTCTTAGTTAATTTGTAAGAAAATAACTAGCGATTCCTTTAAATTTGATGTTTTATCAAATTTTTCCTATTTGAATCGTACCAATAGTAGAATAATTAATGTATCATTTACGCATAAATGACCTACATACAAGATTGATAAGTGTCTTGCAGAAGATCTTATGAAAAAAGATAAAAAAAATATCGGTAGTTTTCGAAATAAATATAAACTAATCTTTTTGAACTCAAAAATAAATTGTCGTGAAAGGATAACAGACGACAAAGTGAATATTGTGCACTTTAGACCTAACAAAAAAATATTTTTAAACATACACGCTATCTTAATAAGTTAAAATAAAAAGAGAGCTCATTAGCATAGACTCAATTACTATTTGTACGATTAAAAAATTCGAAACATTTTTAAAGATCAAGATTTTAACTATCCATGTGAATTTAGGAACATCTGTATAATTTTTAATCATTACATTCAAAATCCTTTGATACTTTTGTTAATTAATGGTTTTGAAGTTAGGATAAATTGAAATCTTCTTCCCTAGTTAGTTTGTATTTACTGAATGTGGCTCAAAAAACAAATGACGACCACTAAACCAATCCATTACACCAGACCACACATTATTAACCTTTTTTCCTCATACTTTTGAAAAAAATGTTTTTTGCTGGTTTTTTTATTGTCTTTTTTTCTCCTTAAGACGAAATTTATTCAAGAAAAAAATGAAAAAACAACATTAAAAAAAACACGTAAAAATAATAAATTTAAAGGATTTTCCTAAATAATGAATTTTTTTAATTTCAAATATCTATCTCTGTCAAATTCATTTCGTTTCAGTTAAACTTTAATTAAAGAATTAATATAAAATATTTTTTCGTAAATTTCTTTCGAAAACGAAATAAAAGTAAGAATTATTTCATTTTAATTTTAATTTTTTTAATTTTAATTTTTTGAAAACGATAATAACTGCAAAAAGTGGAGATCTTTATTTGTTCTAAGTGAAATTGAAATTATTTGAATAGATTTGTTTTTATTCGATTTAAAAATAAATAAAACAATTCTATTTTTTTTACTTTCGTTTTAATTTAAATGAAATTAAACAAATCAGAATAATTAGATTTCAAAATATGTACGAAAAAAAATTTAATATAAATTTTCAATATTTAAGAAAAAAAATCACAAAAGCCATCCTTATTAGAGAACCTGTTTTGGTACGTATAGCGCACACATACTAACCCATACGCATACGGAAGTCGTTCCGTTCGACATGGGATCTTATCAAAAAACTGAAAATCCTCGTAAAGCACCTTTTGTAACACAAATTACTACTTTTCTCTAGTCTAAAATGACTTATTATGCTGATATATAAAATACAAGTTTACTTTTTTTGAACATTCTATATCACAAGACAATGAGCTACAGACTCAAAATAAGTTTCACTAGAACATAGAAATCTCCTTAGAGGGTGTGGGTGTAGGTGAGGGTGAAGAGGATACCAACACTCATTCACACCCCACTCTTTTCTAAAACTCCGCATCAATTTTAACTGCAGTGTGTTCCGCTCGAACTCCATACCACTCTACTCCTTTTTTCTAAAATCCTATTCCCACTTCAATTTAACTTCAATTCCAGTCGAATTTTACAAAACTAAACTTCTGCCAAAACACTCTTAAATACACATAAGTTTTTGAACATAATTAAATCTACGATTGATATAAATTAGTAGCATATTAATTTATTGCTTTATAAACTTTCTCATAAAATTTAAAGATAGGCACCTCCATTCTGTCCTGTTCCTACTCCATTTTCACTCTGATGAGAAAAAGCATCAACTTTGGAGTTAGAATTGCCCATCTCGGATATCAACCATTCCAAAATACTTACTCTTCAGATCCTCCTGAACATATCCATAACATGCGAGCTTACAGAAGACTTCTCAGAACAAGTACTACATAAGGATTATAGCATAATCCTGATAGAAGATACTCGTTATTTTTAGATTTTCAGATTTTGACAGAGTATCTTATTTAGTCATCAAGATTCTCTTCGAGGACCCTTATACAATGGTTTGAAGATGATGTTCATCAAAAGTTAAAAATAGCATTTTAGAACACTTTCTTTTCAAAGCCCATAAATCCATAGATCCCAATATTTGTCACTGGAGAACTCCGTTAGGATTGACATCCATCTTTTTAACATTTGCAAAAGTAGAAGCCCCCTCAGATCACATAGATTCGCGTGGAATCCTCTCAACTTTGTTCAATTTCGCCTGTATCCAAGCCTTCTCATGATCTTACTCAGAATACATCACGGTTGGTCTTCAAACAGCTTGACATAACTTATCAAAAGCCTTATAAAATTTCATCGGCATTCTCTATGCAAATACTTAGGAGATTCTTCGGCAGATCTACATTCATCATGTAGAAAATCATGTATCCTTAAGGTTTCCTAAAAAACATAGGGATTAGGTTTGATATTTTGTTCTTCAACGATTCGATATTCTTTTACAAGATACAGATAGAATCTTCTCTGATGTTCATATAAATGATCATTCTGCCAAAAAGATTCTAAATTCTTGCAATTCTGAAAAAAATTCTCAGATCCTTATGTTTTTCTATCAAAAACTTACATGGAATTAGTATTACTCTTTCTTGGAGAACCTCCTTACAACAATCTCAAGGTGTTATTTTTATGATCAAAAAAATCTTGGCAAGAACTAGAAGTAACATAGATGTAAAAATCGTTACCAAATCCTTTTTTCTCATAGAAAACTAGGAAAAGACTTCTGAATTTTTATCTGTGGAATGAGCATTCTCAAAGATGAATGTCATATTTGTAGCGCTTGCTCCCACAAGAGACGAGATCCCTTCAACAACGACGATTTCTTTTCTTTTTCGTTAATTGTAGTAATTCTCAATATTCCAGTCGATGCCCGATGGAAACAGAATGGAGTGACTGTTGCTGGAGGCAATGGAGAAGGCAGTGCCACCAATCAACTCAACAGGCCTTGTGGTCTTTTCGTTGATGATGATCAAACGATAGTCATCGCTGACTTCTACAATCATCGTATCATCCAATGGAAGATGGGTGATACGAATGGACAAGTAGTAGCTGGTGGCAATGCCAAAGGAAATCGATTGGATCAATTGAATGAACCAAGCGATGTATTGAGTGACAAAGAGACGGATAGTCTCATTATTTGCGATACTAGACGAGTCGTACGATGGTCTCATCATAGTGGTACAACTCAAGGAGAAATCCTCATTGACAACATCAGTTGTTATGGATTGACCATGGATGATCAGAGATATCTCTACATCTCTGACTACAAGAAACATGAAGTAAGACGATATCAAATAGGAGACAAGAATGGAACTCTAGTGGCTGGTGGCAATGGCAAAGGTGCTGGTCTTGACCAACTCAATGAGCCGAGATACATCTTTGTCGATCAACAACAGACTGTCTACGTGTCAGACAACAATAATCATCGTGTAATGAAATGGAATAAAGGTGCAAAAGAAGGAATTGTCGTCGCTGGAGGTCAAGGCGAAGGGAATGCTCTGACACAATTGTCGTATCCTAACGGACTGTTTGTCGATACATTGGGTACCATCTATGTGGCAGACTCGTCGAATCATCGAGTGATGCGTTGGCCTAAAGGAGCGAAACAGGGCACTGTCATTGCGGGTGGAAATGGTTGCGGAAAAGGAGCAAATCAGTTCAGCTATCCCGTCGGTTTGTCCTTCGATCGACATGGCAATCTCTATGTCGTCGATTATGGGAATCATCGTGTTCAACGCTTTTTAATCGAATAGACTCCTCGTGATAGATTTTTGTTTGCATTCCTTTCCTTTCAAATAAATTGTATTGAATTGATGAAATGAATGTCTATTCTATTCGCGCGCGCGCGACCAGGAACCATCCTGGTTGAGCCGTGGCGAGCGTAACACTCGTGCACGCGTAGGACAGACTCAAATCATTCATATCCCTCCCACTCGAGAGATATGTCAATGAGTATGGGGGCCCGGTCGTGTGCCACGGACACCAAGACAGTTCCTGGCCGGGCTTTTAGGGACTACCCGGAAGTCCTTCATAAAAGGCGAAACTCTAACCCTCAACTGGCAGAACTCACTCTCGCCTCTCACTAACACTCACTTTTCTGAGTCTCATCCTCACCCTTCTCAATCTCAATGTCACTATCTAACCTCATCCCTCTCTCACCCCTATTCTCTTTCTCAAAAGAAAAAAAAAATTACTCACGTGTTCGAATGTTGGACGATGATAAAGAAGACGCGATGATGTTGAAGACTGAAAAGAAAAAGAAAAAGAAAAAAAATTTAATTAATGTTATATTATGAGAAAATATTAGTTAACTTACCATTTGTTATCTTTTCCTAGTTGATAATAATCATAGAACCTAAAACAAAAGACAACAAAATAAAAGATTAAAAAAAATTACTTAGCATCTTTGATTTCTTCATATTCATCTAAAAGAAAGAAAAAATTTTAAAAAAACAATTTTTACTTACTTTCAATATTTAATGGCTAAAATAGAAAAAAACAAAGCTTAAAATAGATCAAAAGAGGACTTACTACCCTCCATGTGATCCAAAAGAAAAAAAAAGAGAAGAAAAAAAATGAAAAACTGATACCTAC